>JAATLQ010038135.1:0-80019 GCA_013421005.1 Heliconius erato x Heliconius himera | reverse complement strand
AAGGCGGTGGTTGGAAGTCTAAATGTGGAGGTGTTCGTCGTGGGGGTGGAGAACCTGGAGATGGTCGTTCTATTGTCAAAACTGGCACTCTAAGCGAAGGTGGTACTGGAGACGGAGATGATAACTCTCTTTCAGAATCTTGACTATGAGTGAAACTAGGACTAGGTGAGTCAGTCACTTGAGTGGACGGTGTCGGCGAATCTGTACATGAGACTGGATGGCGCAGCTGTAAATAAAATTTCGAAATCATATTACAGAAGTTAATATATATACAGCACAGTACGTTGAAAATTATATACCGACCTTTAACCGTAATCCGGCTGTTGGGCGATCCTTTTCATCTAGTTCATCTTCACTTGGCGATATACACGTATTTGTAGAATCACTTTTTATATCAGATTCCATTTTTGCGCGAGGCATTCTCGGTGAAGGTAAAGGTGTTGGTAGAGGGGTTGGTAAGGGTGTTGGCAGAGGAGTAGGAAGTTCACGGATAGGAGAAAGACATTTATTAATACTACTAGGTACTTCAAGGAGAATAGAAGGCGGATGTAGGAGGGTACCTGACGATGAAGGCTTGTTGGAGCTAAGAGGGTCCACAACCTGTAAATAATAATATTTTGAATAATAACGATACAACAAATATATTTAATATATATGCTTCTACAGCACATTATATTGTAATATCATGTAGTGAAACAAAGATAACATATAATTAGTAAGATTTTTAGCCAAATTAAAAAAGTGTGAGGACCTAAGATTATAAACATACAAAAAACATATTTACTTGTATTTCAATAGTATTATTAGGTCTAATTGGTGAATCTGGAGCAAGAGAGGGGATGTGAGAGGAGGCCAGGGACAAATCGTCTGCGTCCGCGGTATCGTCCTGCGGCGAGGATGCAGTGGGAGTACTCGAGGCCGATATGCCTCCGGAGGAGGCTCGTGCGAGAGCAGACGATGAGAAGTTACGAAACATTGCTAATATTGAATCAGCGCTTGATATTTTTGGTGTTCTAAAATATAAAGTATAGAATTAGTTAGCTTGTTTATGGAAACGTGTAAATTAAGCAAGTATTAGTGTTTAGTTCTTAAGGTAACTTACCTAGAATACTTTTTTAACGGTGCATTCGCTAGCGTCAAATCGAGGCTAGACATTGAATCACTACCTTGATTACTGGAAGTACTATGGGGAGACCTAATTTCAACACCAGGTGACGGTGGAGTGCTGGAAGCTTTAGCTTTAATAGTTCTATCTGCTATGACCGCCATCGGTATTGCTATTGTATTCACCATATCAACATCAGAGCTAGAACTCATTTCCGCTGAAACTTTATTGAGTAAGCGAGCAAACGTAACTTTCTTTTCTAATTTTGGATCTGATATTTGTCTCATTGAGGGTGATGTTGATGGTGATGATCCTTCGCTAGCGAATGATGTATCTTTATTATCTACACCATATTCTACAAAGGCTGGTGCACTCTCTACAGTACTTAATGTTCTTTTTTCCGACATCTGTATCAGTTCACCCATTGTTATTTTCTTGTTGTGCTCGTTTGCAGGCGCCGGACTTATAAGCTGCTGTAAAATTTGTTTCTTTTCTGCAGCATTTTTCTTAGTTGGCGTCGAATTATTACGTTTTTTGCGAGGTGACGGAGACCCTGTATGAAATACTAACAATGTCATATATATTCTGTGATCCGAAGTCGCTACAAATCTACAACATGTTAGTGATCATAGCTACAAGTAAATAATATTAATTGATTTACAAAGGATTTTTTATTAGTAAAGAATATTTCGACAAGGACTTACTATTATCATTCATTGAAACACTATTATTATATGTGCATCTAGTGGAAGCCAATTCTTTAGGGTTAGTGCATTTAAAATCAAGAAATTGTAAATTTAACGTGCGTATTGAATGTTTTATAATATCTTTGTAAGTGTCAAGTTTTGTAAGTGAGTTTATTAAAAATGACAGTGATGAAGTAATTGTATAGATATTGAGAATATTCAAAGTAAATAGTTGTGGATTTGGAATAAGTTAAATAAAAAATTAACGAATAAATAGCTATACAATCTTAAGGACAACGTTTTGTGATATGTACAGGAATATATTGACAATTTTGATATTAAATAGATATGTATACTTATCTTTTGTAACTACAAAAGTAAACGATATAAAGAAAAAAGATAACATCGAGAACAGAAGTAGCACAGAACAATGTCCAGAGCATGCTTAAGCGACATTCAGTATAGATACATACCCAAGTTTTATATCGTCAATTGTTTTAATTGAAAATTATGAAAATTTAAATATAACACTATTTTTTTAATAAAGATTTAAGAAAGATTATTGACGATAGATAACTTGGTGAAAAATTTGGACGATCTAAAAAGGTGCTAACGAAGGAAGGAGCGTCTACACAAGAGCCTTTAAGTGTAAATGCAATATCAAGAGTGCATACAACGATGTATCGGTATCGTTAGGGAGAGCATTCCACACCAAGTCATTCAGATAGCGAACATCCAACAATTAGCTAAAATACGCCGCGCGCTCCGCTGCGGTTCATCTGTGATTGATATGTTGATGAAGATATCGGTTGAGTATGATTGCTAGATTGATAAGATAAGTTGAAATGTTGATGAAGGGTTAAATATTTACGATATTATACTTATAAAAATGTATTAATTCTTCTATGTATTATAAGAATTAATAACAAGAGACGAAACTGCGCTACGATATAAAATATATACATACATAGATATTACATACAATAAGGAACAATCAAGAACAATATTAGATAGTAGACTGTTTGTTACAGAAACAAAAGTTTGAAAAAGACTTGTATAATGATAACGACATAAAAAACGCTAATGGCAAACCAAATATAAAACATGACATTAAAGCAGTTTTAAGGGATAAGCCCATCCTTATTCCACACAAGCCAAATGAATCCAACTCAAAAAAATAAAAACAAAAAATGCATCCAAACCAAACAAAAAAAACCACAAAAACATGAACAAATGATCCGATCGCGGAGTGCACGGGTTATAGCGCTCCACTCCTTACGTCCTGTCGTCTTTAACAGATCGTCCAAACTAAACGTGCGCGCGGTCCGCGGGTGTGCGAGCCCCGTCACCGACGCCTTGCGGATACCCAGCCGCGTGAGCAGCGTGCGGTGCTCCGCCCTCGCTGTGGACAAACGCGACGTGAGCGCCGTGCGGCTCCGCGAGCGGCACCGCCGTGTACCGCGGCCGCCCGAGGCCGACCGCGCCCGCTACCATATTAGCACCGTGCAATAGCACGAGCGGCCAGAAGTAAACACATTTTATATTTTAGAAAACATATAAACATAACAACATAGCGGGATTCGAAACTGCACTTCTTGGAACTCGTTCAAAAGATTTTGAGCCATACGTTCTTATAAAACGATCATTCTCGGCAATGATTATTAGGTAGTGCGAAAATGTTTAAACAGAAATTCTACTAACATAAGTTGAAAAAATTGTATAAGAAATTCGATGTAGCCTTGATGAGAACGCATGGCTTAGTGGTCAGGGCACTTGCACAAGACGGTTTTCAAGAGATACGGTTTCGAGATCCGCTAAGTTAACATTTTTAAACATCTTCTAAAATACTTTACTACCCTTAGTGTGGAATAATACTTTAAATCTGTTAAAAACATTAAATTTAGAAACTTAAAGTTATTTTGTTTTATTACTGTTTTTGCTTCATTGGTTATCACGAGAAGCTAGATTGCAATATAAATTTACTTTAAAAAGTTGAAAACAAGTTTCTCGCTTAAAGCAGGGAAAGTACGGGGAGAGAAGTATAATTTAACGTCGCGCTTTGTCTTATTGTTAGACCCACGTAAAGAATTCATGCCTGGAGTGGGAACTGAACCCATAACCAAAATGATTATAACATTTCCATATCTAGCTTCCTACGATAAACATAGCTTTGCTTTATGCATATGCCAAAATACACTGAATTATATCAAGATTATTTTGTAAAAGTATTAGAGCTATTCATAACAAGGAGCTATATGATATTCTTCATACAACATACATACAAAAATGAGTCTTTCCTGCCATTGATAAAGCTATGTTAAAACTACGACACACAATTGTTTTACCTTGAAGTATTTTGTACTACAACTTCAAACATTTTAAATAGTATCTAAGTGTAAAAATCCAATAATTTCTCTGAAATAAAAAAAAAATCTACAAATTTAATATATAACTGTCATTTTAATTTATTATCTATGATTCCATGTAAACATAACATTTTTGTATAAGTTTATTATTTCTAAAATTATATTATAAAGCAAGCTAAAATAATTGTGTACATCGCGTGTGCCAGAAACTCCATTATCACAAAACAAAGAATATTCATGATGATGTATTTATTATTCATTAACTTTTATATATATCTATTTTTATTCATTCTTATAAAAATATGTTCGGTATGTTAAACAGCCTTGTTTTTCCTCTATTTCGTCTTCATCTGAGTGACCTCGCGATTTGGTACGAGCGACAGATAGATTGAGATAATTGGTTTACACTTGAGTTATTTAATTGTTATATTTTTATTATTTGTAATATGATATTTAGTTACCTGTATTTTAATTTATAATACTCAGTTATTTATCGTCGGATGGACGAAGATATCGAGGATATCCTCGGTTGCCAATAGTCAAATGAGTCCGAGTTGAACTGAATGTGAAAATCTTTGTGATAAATTGAAGAGAAAAGGATCAGAAATACAACGAATTGAAAAATATTTAGGACCTGCGGCTGTAGTCTCTTACACGATTATAATAAAGATAATATTTTCTAGTATCATAGACCGCCGATTTTAATTTTTTATGGTACTGCATCTATTAATTTAGAAGTTTATAACGTTTACAACGTCCCGAATTCATTCTACGTTTTAAACCGGCTACTAACAAATTTGAAAGGCAAGAAAACTTACAAGATTTTACCGTTTGATGAACCAAGAGACAGGTAGTAACATTCAAACCAGATAGTAAGAAAAGTCAAATTTAGTTTCTTAAATCTAATTACGTAATCGAAGACGACAAGACGAAATAATAAAAACGCGTTAAAAAAAATTAAAAGAGTTTCTGCCACCGCCATACAACATAGAAAGAAATGAGACAAGAAGTGACAAAACGCGCCTTACCCCAGACAGTGCGAAAACAATCTCAAAGCGATGTACGTATACGAATACTGTGATGATATATATCGATAAAAATCCATCGTGTATTACGTGAAGCAAGCTGTTAACAGTGTGCTTTATTTTAATCGAAATTTCTAATTTCTTTCCGTGTTTGTTTCAAGCCTAAAGATTTGTCCTCCATGTTTTTTTCGTTGGAATGTAAACTTACGTCTCGCGCATCGGTCCGCTTCTTCGGCGAGGAGTTTTTCTATTTTCTCCGGGAAATGTCTTTTCGCACACCAAATTAGACCGATCATGCCCAATACTACGAACACGGCGAACAGTCCAAGCCAGAAAGGTTCTTGTATCATTCGTGTTCCTAAGCCGACGATATTTGGTGTCGGATTTGGGACTTCGCATCTGGAATTATTTAATGCTATATAAAGTGAAATTATGAAATTAGAGTATTGACGATAGGATAAATAAAAATAGTTTGACGTATAATAAATAACAATTTGTTTATTTTCATATTTCTAATAGATTACTATTCTAATAGATTAGATTGTGTGTACGTAAACCATTGTTGCGCCATTTCGAGTGGGATGGATAAGCATCTAAAATATTAACATAGACATTCAAGCTTTTTATTGTTAATGAGTGACTAACAAAATGAGTCATAATTTATGTCACTTGATATAAATGAAAATAAATAAATAAATAAATAAATAAATAAATAAATAAATAAATAAAACAAGCCTCTTCTACATTGACTCGGTTACAATGACTCAAAAACCGGTATCTCCACCCACATATGCTCCTCCATTGTTTCAGGGTCGTGAGGTTCACTTAACCAATTTTATTGTACCGTGTTTACTCCCAAGATAACATTTACAAAAGATGCGTATTATAAAAGTAAAAGCAACCTCTTTCCTTTCCAGGAGGGGTTACATTGACACAAGAAGCCGCCATCTCTCTCGACGCACGCGCCCCTGTTGTTGCAGGGCCGCGCCGCGCACGGGCGCACCCTCTCCGCGCAGCGCCGGCCGCGCCAGCCGCGAGCGCACGCGCACGTGAACCCGCCCGCGCCGCCCAGCGAACAGTTGCCGAACACGCAAGGGGACCTCTCGCAAGCGGTTAGTAGGCAGAATGCTCCTGAAAATTTGTTAAGGATAGTTTTATTAAGATTAAAATTTTATGTCTTTATTCGTTTCATGCCGTATTCCGCATGTACATAGAAAGACGTAGTGCCAATTCATCGTTCCGCGAAGGACTTACTGTTTTTTTTTATTTTTGTATGATATTAAGAATTACAAAATGGAAATTTGCAAAGGATCTAAACAACGAGTGGTTAGTTAGAAGATTGGTGAATTATAAAAAATAAAAAATTGTAAAAAAAATAAAGTTACCTAACGTCACAGCGATACATCAGTCAGTTTATAATTTTTCTTGTATTTAAAGATATCGCATTTTATTTCTTCGAAAAAAAAAAATCAAATACAAGCAAAATTAGGAATTAAATCCACTATTACTATATATTGACACATTTCTAAACTAGCTTAGAATTGGAAATATGTAGTATATCTCACCAGTATAATGTCCTGAGCATTGACAGTAATTTCTAGAATCATCTGTGGTGCATTTACCGCCGTGCAAGCACGGGTCCGGGTAGCACGACTCCAGGTTGGTTTCATCTGGTAGAAGTAACACTTTGCTGCGGTAGTCTGCATCTGGAATTTGCCATTATAACAATTAAATTATCACCATAATTATTGATTACACCACGCTGTCTCTTCTGGCCTGAGTGAGGTAGTACGAGAATTTAGTCTCCTCCAGTGGAATTTATAGTCAAACATTATTACGCTGCGACACGACCTTTCATAAATTAGCTATCTCTGAATTATTATTATTTTTTTAAATTATCGTCTCGAAAAAAAGTATTGAACGGGTGTCGTAATCTAAAATTCCCTTGCCTATCCAGGGAAAGAGAATAAGCACTTACCAATATTAACAACTAAAGCGACATCAAGTCGTGGAGCTCGGGCACCGGCACGTTGGGTCACCAACAATGAATGTAGATACGATCTTACTACGAGGCGAGCGCCTATACCGTTAGGATTCGTATTTGCACTATCCTCATCTCGGTCTGACACATCACAAAGGGTCCACTGAGTACCGTTGTTGTCTGTATAGCTGTCTCTGACCTGTGAAAATTGGGTTAATGGCGTATTTAATAAAAAACACTTTTATATGTTACATAAATTATTAATTATATGTATGTATGGCACAATAATAAGCAATATTAATCTTATAATGATCCCTCGTGTAAAAGGGCAAGCGCGTTCTTGAGTTGAGGACACGCAATGTCTCGAAGTACCTGAACATTAGGTTGCCTCTGCCTATCCAACATAATAATATTGACGGTAAAGTACAAATATCTTTTAGAATAGATATTCTATCTACGTTTCAGTATTCGTTGAATAATATATTCAAATTCCTTCGACTTTTACTTTAACTTACACTTATTTTGTTTACAAATTTTCGATATAAACATTTATTACACATTTTTTTATGTTACGGGTTATTTATGTTTTTTTTGTTTGAATATATAAAAACGTAATATGGAATAAACGTAACGAATATTGACCTTACATTTTCAAACCCTTTGATCTTGAATTTTCAACGACTAACCTCAATCCATCCATTTCCATCACCACAAGGATATTCCTGATTAGGCACTAACATGGTGCGCTCGAACGCCGCAGACAAGGTATGTCCGTGCGGCGCTAAAACCCGCGTCACTAGTGTCGTATGAAGTGGCGGTGAGCCGGGAAAGTTGGCTGGTGTTATCTTGCCACGAGTTGTTGTATGAAGCTCGATAGTGTGGGTGATGTTGATATGCCATTCTGGAATAATTTATCATTAATATTAGAGTTAGAAGGCGTCGTGGCGTAACGGTACTGTTTTTGACTGTAAATGCGATGATTGTGGGTTCGATTTTTACTCGAGGGAATTATATTAAATTTCATGTTGTTGTAACAAGGAAAAGCGCGGCGTTGTATTCCACCACAGAAATGCAGATTCTCAAAAATTAGGCGAAAGGTGAGGAACGAAGTGTTCTAACATTAAGTTCCTTCTGCTTATCATGCTTTACAGATACAGAGTAAAATTAAAAAAAATACTTTATTTACCAGTTTGAAAGTGAGCATAAAATCCCAATCCTGTAACATTTTCACCAGTTTTAACTCTTAGCCTCATTACATCAGATTTAGACACAAAAAGGCTGTTTGTCAAGATTTTTGAACTCAAAAATGGGCGAATCGGTTCACTTTCCGTGTCGACTTGTATTTCTATAAAATTATCGTCTGATATTGATTCTGACACGTTGATTGGGACGCCATTTTGAAACATTCCATAGCCGAAGTCGAAAACACTAATGTTTAGAAATACTCGTTTTCCTGTTGGAATATAGAAAATATATTGCATTAATTTATTTGAAACTCTTAATTTAATCATAAGTGATTTCCATAGGGAATTTGAGAAAGAACGGTATCCAAAATTAGTCCGCAGTACTAATGGTCCATAATAAATTATTTGTAAATTATAGTAAAAATGACATGTAATAATTATTGGGTTTCTGCACCCAGCACACAATCTCATTGTTTTTTTCAAAGACGAGAGAATTATATATAGAGAATTATACTTTATAAAGATGAAAGGCCGAATTTAACGAAGAGGGGAAAGAAAGTTATGAATTCATCAAAATGGGGATCAAATCTACAATCATCATGCTTTCAACAATTAAAAACTGCGATGCAATATGCATGCTTCTGTACAGTACGGTCGACGATTCGAAGCCGGTCCGAAATTAGCTGCGCATATATCTTCTGTTCTTACTTCTGATTATTTTATTTTTGAGCAATCAATGCGCAAAAATTCAGAAAACTTAATACATTTAGGGGGCCACGACTCGTCAACCGTATTGCAAATGAGTATACCGGTAGGTGCGAAAATGTCGATGGTACAATCCAAATCGGGTAGAAGAAAGTGTGGGTAGTTCGGGCTGTGTAGCACTCCCTCCTTTGATGTGAACGTTTGTGAAGGACATCCGGATAGCTCAACTGCCTTCCAGTTCACTAGGAACCCCGAGCCTTGAGCGCTGAAAAAAGTTATTTCTTATTTAATATTTACATATTGTCTTCTTCCTTGTCTAATTTTAACGTTCTCTACAAAAATATATCGCCAAGTTCTCGCGGTTTATACGTTTTTTTATATAAGTTTTATATTATTGATAAATTCTCGAAGATCAACCGAGGTCTTCCTCTGTATTTCTTACCACTTATATTTCATGAATATTTCATGAACTTTTTTTGCCATTCCAAACTATCTGAGAATGTTTTTCTTAATTATTATAGTGACATCTATCTAGCTCTCTCTTTATATTACTAATCTAAACTATATATAAAATATAATATTTATTGACATGTTATATATTTTTTCTTAACTTTGCTTCAACAAATATTAACGTCCAAAAGTAACGTAAGTAACATTACTTTTGGATTTTTTGGCATTTTGCCTTGGGAATTGCTTATAGATTATAATACAGTTTTCATAACTGCGCTTAAGACTTTTCTGGAGGCATTGCGTGTTGAGTGGCAGAACTCAACGCCGCTCAAGGACAAGCGTGTCCTCGACACCAGAGCGAAGAAATGGAAAAAAAAAATTAAGTAAATATGTCATCTCCTCGAGTGGGGATCGAACCCACAACCAGTCGGATTTACAGTCACACTTTGTGGCCCTGCGCCACGACTTTATTATTATTACAAATATTTTATATACATACTTATAATCAGAGTGAAAATGCAGAATAGCCTCGTCCCCCGTCGCAACCCATCTCGTCTCTCCGACTGATCCACAATATCTTGACGATTTTGTACTTGTTTTGCGATCCCGCAACTGTAAATTAGTGATAATTAAAAAATAAAATATAAAACCTTTATATATCTTGTAGTATAAGTTTTTTTTTACATTCACGCTGTATCGCACATATAGCAGAGAAGGCAGACGGAACCTTGTGTTAAAACACTGCGTTCTTCATTTTCCTCGCTCTGGGGACAAGACAGAAGGTGTGTTACGCCACCGAACAGGCAATGGCTCGCAAATTCTATGCAAATTGAGAGACGAAGTGTCTTAACCAATCAGGTTCCCTCTGCAATCTTGCAACGTACGGGATAAAGCGTGCAACTATTAAAAATCACTCTTCTCATCAACCTCACTTCACACAAAAAATATATAATAAATATTGTACTTTAAAGATTAATTTTTAACTAACTTCAAACAAGAGAAGGTTTTCAATTGGATTGTATTTGTTTTGTATATCTATGTTATTTACGCGAATATTTTCTTAATTATTATAAATCGATAATAAAAACATTTAACGATTTAAATAAATTTTAACACTTAAGTGTTAAAATTTATTTTATTACTTTTAAAAATTACATTTCTTTTATGTTTGCGCAACATTGTGGCAATTACATTAAAATATTTAGCAAATTCATTTTGTAACAGTACCTATGCTAAAAAAATAAATATATTTATACTTTAACCTAATATTAATATTAAAATATTTCTATTGTAGTTATTAATATTTTAAGTGCAAAAACACTATTTTCCTTTTAGTTAGTAAGGAGTAAGTTTCAAGTTAAAAAATACGAATTTGAGGTTTAAAACAGTGAATTTGGTGTGTCGGTGGGTGAAGAATTTGAAATATAAAGTTATAAATTTGTATTTAGAGTAGAAAAAAAAAATTTGAGTAGAAACATATATTTCAAATGATTCTACATACCTCGATAAAATCATAAAGACAATCGTTTTGATATTCCAAATCAATGGTTTGGAATACAAATACAAGTCTGGTATCTGGTGGACCTTTCACATGCACCCAATAGTCCAGGTCGTTGTCATATATACCGGGATAATTTGGACTTTTTAGCACTCCTGAAAAAAGGAACAGTGTGTATTGCAATTTTGTAAACAAAATTAAGTAAATATATTAACGACAAACATAGTACATACATGTTTCAACAAGTCATTTTTACTGAAAAAAAAGGTTTCTTAATAATTTATTATATAGAGTGTCTTTGTCAGCACCACTTTAAATAAAACCAGTTTTAACTACTCTATAAAAGCCTAATACAATAAAAAAATGTTTTCCCAAAAATAAAACCTATTTGTAAGACCTATCAAAGGGAAACCGCCGTGTACGCCTCATTACGAAATCGAGTCGTAGGTTTTGGCGGCAAAGGTCAAAGTTGTTTAACTTTTAGTAGTATTTTTGTAGTAGTAGGTGTTAACGTTATTGGTATCTATGCTTAACTGCGTCACACGAAATACAGATATGGATGAACATCGTGAAATAAAAAAAAATCCTACGTCTAAACTTCTTCAAAGGTATCTTGATTAATTTCTTTAGGTATGGGTTTAAAATATTTTACCCTATATGCTGTTCCCGTAAAAGTAGCGCTGATGCTTCCACCCTGTATAAAGGCGATGATTCATATACTACTTATTTCATCCTACAAATACAATATCTCAATACATTTATTCTGATACTTATGATATTTTCCATATTTTCTACTATTACGGAGATACGTTTTCTTACCTGAGTTCCCTTCAACAGTTGTATTCCTCAGAACGTGTTCTGAAACAAGACGCCGTTTGCACACGTAGCCGCCGGTGGCTGAACATTTGTGCATCGTCCAGTACAAGCCGCTTGGTTGAGATGGTACTGGTGATGTTTTCCACTGCAAGAGACATGTTCTAAGTGTTATATTACTAAGTAAAGGTTTGTGGGAACGGAGACTTTTAACATTAAATTCTCTCTGCCTATTTTGCCATATGCGGGATACAGCGTGAAGGTGAAGAATTATTAAGTGGTTTCATATTTATTATGCGCAGTTACCAACTATGTACTGTGAGATTGACTTGAATAGGTTTTTTTATAAATTTAGACCAAGATTAAGGCACCTTGACAGGGTTACTTAGTCTTATTAAACCGAATAATCATTTAATATCAACTTAGTTATAATAAAAGTAATTGTCTGCTTAACTGACTGATCATAAAAATTCCAAATGATATTTTTACTTACATAAAGTCCAACATCTCACTTACATATTAACAGCATAAATTAGATTAATTTAAATAGAATTAAAGCTTACCTGAACACCTAAGCAACTATCATCGTTTTCCTCAGTATCATTATACGGCGGCCACGCGTGGTAGTCCATGGTGGTACCATCAACCCAACTGAGCTCTGCGCTGTCGTCCATTCTACCACCCAACCAATATATAGAGCCAGCACTATAGTCGCTGCTCTGCCGGATACCAGTCACTACAAAGCGTTCTTCTTCCGGTGTGTGGACGGATGACAGATGCATGTTGAGACCTTCGCAAACCTGGAGTTTTTGGTTTTTTATCTTTATATTTACCTTTATAGTTTAAGATAGACGAAATAAGGTATAGGTGACATTTTCGTTTCTTTATTACTTATTGAAAAGAATCACATGGAGGAAGATATATTTTTCTTAGCTTCACGCTGTATCCCGCATTTAGCAGTGTAGGCAGAAGGAACCTAGTGTCAAGAGACAGAAGAAACGGAAGTGTTTTCATGTAAACGGAACGTCTCAACACTAGGTTCCCTCTGCCTACCGTATATGTGAGGGATACAGCGTGAAATAAAAAAAAAATTACAATAAATCAGTTCTCGTATACGATAAAAACATTACCAGGAGTTAATATACCTTAAGTATTTGAAATCAATATCAAGGCATTACAAAAGATATAGAATCATAAATAAGGCATCGTTTCATCATAAGCCGGCGTTTTCCATTTACATTGAAATTCTTCGGAATATAGCAGCACATTTCTATCACAGGTAGAATAATGTTGGAGCTTATTCGTTTTGCAATTCATTTTGAATATTATAATTTGTATACAGTGCTGCGCGTGTAAATTTATAGTTAAATTGTTTTTACTATGATATTCATTTAACCGCTTTGGTAGATAAAGCGCGGCGTTGAGTTCCGTCGCTCAACACTCAATGTTTCGAATTTTAGGTAAAATTTGGGGAACGGAGTACCTTAGCATTAGATTCCGTCTGCCTACACTGCTGTGTGGGAAAAGTATAAAATCAAATCAAAATCGGCTTCACGCTGTATCCCGCATACAGCAGGGTAGGCAGAGGGAACCTAGTGTTAAGACTCTCCGTTCCTTACTTTCCGCCGAATTCTGTAGGCATTGCGAGTTGAGTAGCGGAACTCAACGCCACGCTTTGCCCCGATACCAGAGCGAAGAAATGGAAATCTAAATTTAAATTTAAATAAATATTTCATATCCTTGAGTAGGGATCGAATCAGTCGGTTTACAGTCACACTTCGTGCTACTGCGCCACGACTGGCCTCTGCTGGACTGGAAAAGTATAAAGTTATTTTATTTTCCTTTTTAATTGTATTATGTCTGAAAAAGGGTTTTATTCCATTTTTCCTAACACTGCTGATGAATTTCTAAAACTATATAATTTACTTTGATTATTTTTTGTTCTAGTAGAAAAAAAATAGAATACAATAAATACATAAAGGGGCTCTAAGTACGAAACCCATAGTGCGCCAGTTTGATACTCCGTTAGCTGATTATTAAAGCTTACGTAGCTAGGCAAGGAAGACCTAACGTCAATACAACACGTCGTTTCCTACGTTCCGCCCAAATTTCGCAATATTGCGTGATGAATTGCCTCTTCTCTGAGTGGGAATCAAATTTACAATAATAGCGAACACAAGCAGACATTAGCCCACTGCGCCACAACGGCTTCAATATAAGACAAATTTCTCAATTACAATATACTGGAGAAATAAGCTAAAGTAGACTAGAATATCAAAATAACAAAACTACTCGGTCCCCAGCATCCCGATGAGAACATCTCGTGGAAGACACTCCCGCGAGATAAAACTCCGTAGACAACTGTACCTTACAAGCGTATTGTATACGATTCTCTTTATTCGGATAAAAACGACACACTTAAATCTCTTTTGTATGGAAAACTTTTTGGTTTCTCTTTGAAAGATGTTCTAGTTGTAAAGAATGAATATGATTTATATAGTTAGTGCTACTGATTAGCAATAGCAGTATTCCGCACATAGCAGGGTAGGCAATGGTAACCTGGGAACCTAAAGATAAACACTCCGTTCTCATTAACGTACTTCCGTTTCCTACTTTCCGCCGAATTCTAGAGGCATTGTGTGTTGAATGTTGAATTGAATGTTATCAAAGCGAAGAAATGAAACTATTAAATAATTTAATCTCAAAAGTGGGATTTGAACCGCCGCCGTTACAGTCCCACACTGTGCCACTGCGTTACGAGTCACGATGGCTTTAGGTTTTAATATTTTTCTTCTCTTAGAACGTGAAGTGTTAACTTAACAAAATGTTAAAATATCATGAATAATATAAATGTATGTAACGAGAAACACTACGCTTTTCCCTTATATATTTCATGAAACATTTCTAATATTCTGAGAAAATATATTGTGACTTTCAACTGGCTAAAAGTAAAATGTTTTAAAATTATGCTTTGGAAAAGTCTTTTAATAATTTTCATTTCAAATATTTATTTAGTATAGGAAATATAGTGAGACTGAATAATGTGAAAATACTTTATTACAAAACATGTCCAAATATGTACTACAGTTGTTACGAATTATCCACAAATAAATACTCTAGGCCAGTCGTGGCGAAGGGGCACAATCGTATGACTGAAATAGCGATAGGTTATGGGTTCGATTTCCACTCGAGAAAATGATTTTATTTTCATTTTCCGTTGAGTTCCGCTACTCAATACGCAATGCCTCCAGAATACGGCGGAAGTGGGGAGTGGAGTGTCTTAGCACTGAGCTCCCTCTGCGTATCCTGTTATATGCGTGATATACTGCGTGAAGCTAAAAAAGAAACGATGTATGTTATATAAAATTAATGTATGGAAACATTAATACATTTTATCTAGAAAATAAAAATTTAACGCTTATTTAACATTTTAAAATTTTATTGTTTGGTAGATAATATACAGGGTGGAAGAGGCAGCGCTCCTTTTGCGGAAACAGCATATAGGGTAAAATATTTCAAACTTATACCTAAAGAAATTAATCAAGATGCCTCAAAAGTTTGGACGTAGGATTTTTTTTTCATTTCACGATTTTTATCCATACCTGTATTTCGTGTGACGCGATTATGTATAGATCCTAATAACATAAACACTTACTACTACAAAAATACTACTAAAGGTTAAACAACTTTGAACTTTATCGCCAATACCTACGACTCGATTTCGGAATGAGCCGTGTGCGTCCTTTGATAGGTTTATGTGTGCGTGCGTCGTCCTTACAAATGGCGTTTTATTTTAAAATGACAATTTTATTATTTATTTTGTTTGAAAAAATAACTTTTACATTTTTGGAAATTAATTTTTTTCTGATTTATATTAGGCTTTTATAGAGTAGTCAAAACTGTGGTTTCATTTAATGTGGTGCTTACACTTCCATCCTGTATAAAAATGTGAATTTAAACACTTAATTACTGACACAAGTAATAGGTATACAGCTTCACGCTGCATCCCGCACACAGCAGGGTAGGCAGAGGGAACCTAGTGTTAAGACACTCCGTTCCTTCCGTTCCGTTGAGTGGCGGAACTCAACGCCGCGCTTTCCCGTCGACATCAGAGCGAAGAAATGAAAATATAAATGTAAATAAATATTTCATCTCCTCGAGTGGGGATCGAACACACAATCAGTCGAATTACAGGCACACTTTGTGTCCCTGCGCCACGACTAGCCTCAAACGGAATTTATTAATAGATATACCTATTAATAAATTCCGTTTCCGCTTATAGTGATGTGTTCAACCAGATCGGAGATTATAAATATGATTTTTTTTTTAGCTTTACGTTTTTATGTCTGCGTGGGAAAATAAATTGACATATTTTTTTATTTATGGATCGATTGAAATGAAACTAACAATCACTATAAAGAAACTACCAACAATCACTATATGTTCAGGAAAGCTTACTAGAGTACTATTCACTATAGTGAAAACTGTATTTATATTGATTATGCTGTTTGTGAGATTAACCTGCATAAACGCACAAACAAACGGACAGAGACAAAAAGACAGTTTTTTAGGTCCCATTTCTTTAATGAACGCCCCTAATGAGAGATTTTTTCATGTATATTTATATAGATTTTGTTAAGTTAGTTTTGAACCCATAGCTATAGTGTTTAGTAAGTTACGTTCCAAAATAATTAAAGTACTGAACATGGTGATGTATCACTATACTCGTTCGTATCAAAATGAAAGCGGAGAAGCAGGTATATTAAAATAAAGCTTATACTGAGTTTGGTAGTCAGAAATTTCGGAAACAACGTCAAAAGTAATCGAATTACGCTCGTTACATTAATGGACTATATTTCGAAAGTAATTGGATCATATTTATCGCTTAACAGCTATAATTTTTGATAATTTCTGTTAAATGTATACTAGATTAATAAATTTTTAGGTTATGTATTTGAAATGTAGGAAAGGGGTAAAAATATAAAGAGTGGTTTATCATATTTTTTTAAAATATTTCATAAAAAAGGGGGATTTTCAACATAACGACACCCAATGTTTCAAAAATAAAGTGGAAAGTGCGGAACGGAAATCAAACCCCCGGCCCCGTTCGTCACATTCCTAGTCAGAAGATACACCGATAGTCGTTCATAAGTAACATACAAAAAATATATATAAAAGAAAATTCATTTTCATATATGCTGTATTCATACGAGTATGTTCTACACGGAATTTAAAAGGGTTTCAGTAAATAAATAAAAATAAAATTTTATAGCTAACCTGCTTTGCGGTGGTCCACGACGCCTGAGGATATCCCGAGAACAGATAGCAGTAGCCGTTGAACAAAATTTGCTTCACGTCCATACACGACTGCGCTGTTGGAAAAACATATGAAAATAAAATTAAAAACATTTTTAAAAAAATCTAGGGACCCTGGTGTTAAAATACTTCGACTTCACATTCGGCCCCATATTAGAGATATTTCATGTTTTGTAGTAGAACTCAACGTCGCGCTTTGTCTTGTTACCAGAGCAAGTTAGTGAAAATAATTCTGTCTCCTGCACAAGCGTCGCGTTTTCAGCTTCAGCTTCACGCTGTATCCCGCAGACAGCAGGGTAGGCAGAGGGAGCCTAGTGTTAAGACACTCCGTTCCCCACTTTCTGCCGAATACTGGAGGCATTGCGTGTTGAGTGGCAGAACTCAAGGCCGCGTTTAACCTCGACAACAGAGCGAAGAAATGGAAATATAAATTTAAGTAAATATTTCATCTCCTCGAGCGGGGATCGAACCCACAACCAGTCAGTTTTACAGTCACTCTTCGTGCCGCTGGCCTCCATTTCGCGTTTTCATTAAATAGCTTTAAATAATATTAATTATGTCTCTTAAATTGTCTAGTTTATAGTTTAAAATTAGCCATATTAGCACAGCTGGAACATTCCTGAGTAATTTCTACTCGACAAAATAATGGTATTAAAAGTTTTCTCTTCCTCGTTATGGTTTAGACACAGCGTGGTGATATTAATTTCTCGCTTTATCTCGCATATATAGCTTATATTATTAATGAAATGTCTTAATACTAGGTAAAGACTTTTGTGTCTTTGTTTTTCACCCAAATCAAATTTGCACTTTGGAAACAGAGAAGTGGAAATAAATTAGTCGAGTGGGCATCGAACCTATAACTATCGCGGTTATTATGAGATACTTTCCTACTGCGCCTTGACAGCCTCAATTATTAATTATCCACCATTACAGATATCTGAAAATGTAAGACAGTATATACACATATAGAAAAAAAGAAACAAATTTCACTTAGATTTCATTTACTTGTCCTAATAAAAAGATAATATTATATTCAGCGACAAAATACGCTTTTCATTATGATTAAGAGTCCTACGACAAAATACCGAATCCATTTTATCATTTAAGACAACATTAAAACCAAATGTTGATTCTTGAAGCCTGCTCCCACTCGAGAGCACTAAAAACGGTTCCTCATGAATAATGTGACCACGCTTTGTGCTTCAAAGGGATATTGGAATGGGGAATTTTATTTTTACGACAATTAAAAGTTAGAGTCTGTATAGATAGAGTTGAGTTTTTTAGCATTTCGATTTATGCTTTTTATGACATTCCGCTCTATAATTTTTAACTAATTTTAGACATTATGTTTTGGGTGGCGAAAATGTTTTGTCTAGTTACCAGAACGGGAAAATTAAATTTATTCTACTGAGTAGAAATCGAACCTACAACGCAATAATTATACGCTGCACATAGGGGTACTTGATACAAAAGCTGGCCAATTAGACATAAATTTAAATAGTTAACTTTTAAATACCTCGAAAATTCACCGGAAAGTGGAAAACGGAATGTCTATCTTAACGAACTTAAAGATTCCCTCTGCCTATCCTACTATATGCGTGACATAGCCTGAAGCCGAAGAATATTTAAAATATAATAACTGATTACAAACCTACTAAAGTACTAAGAAAGATTGCAATTGAATGTAGGAACCATGTATTCTATGTTACAAAAAATATTTAATAAAAAATTGAAAAGAATTTTTGGCCAGATTTTAGCTTAATATACCTGTACGTGTGTACGCGCTGACGCTAAACGATATAACGTTGGAAAATAAAAGCCTATATAATAATTTATAATCAAAAGTGAAAAACAAGTACCACTTAGTTTTTTGAGCAGTATACTCATATATGCAAAAATACAAGATCTGTAAAATATTGTGAACATGTCGTCAATCTTAGTTAAAGAAATATATACTGATTGCTTAACTGTTGCGCCTTCGGTATTGTATAGTATGCTAAGGCAAAATATAAAATAAATAAAATTCTGTACTATAAAATACAATAAAGATTGCCGATAACATATACATTAAAATGTCTTAACTAGAATTGGATAGATTCCACAATACTGTGTTTATACTGTTTTTGTTTAATTAGATGCAAAGTGCAATAGTTGCACTAAGCGTATAAATCACATAGTTCGAAGGAAAAGTTAATTATAGAGTTCAAAGTTTCAACATCGATCGTGCCAACACTTTGTCTTTGTCGATCTCGTGTGCATGCTTCGATTTAGAAATCTAATTTACTTGCCATTATTAAACTGAAGCCTTGTGTGATTTAATGGATATGTATAATTTAATATAACCTAGGTTAATTATGAAACATACATATGATCAAATGCGTTATGTATTTGAAAATTCATATAATTAACAAGAAGAGGAGAGGTAGGGGGAGACCTCGGTTGACCTTCGAAAACACAGTATCAAAGATACTGGAGAAAGGTCACGTAAAAAGCATGAGGACCCCCAGAGGGCATGTACGAAGAGGTTGATGACAGTGGACGAGGCGAAAGAGGTGTGTAGAGACCGTATTGTTTGGCGCTCCGTTCTCTCTGACTACCCCGCTAGGGATAAAGCGTGATGCTAATTTAGTTTAGTTTTTTTACAATTAACGATTAGAAGCAATAGGAGTGGGTAGAGGCGCAGGGACTCAAGCGTCTTGATGGTATTTTTAGCTTCACTCTTTTTTAAACTTATGCGTAAGATAAAGGTGTAAATATGTAGACACACGCATCACTAATCTCTGAAATATTGCGTGTTGAGTGGCGGGCCAAAGAAAATAATTCAATCGCTGGATTGGGAATCGAACCCACAACCGTCGCGTTAAAAGTCAAACGCCATGCCAATGCGCCACAATGGGCTATTGAAATATTAGGGTAATTAATATTTAGTCTCAAATAAATTTAGAATCGTGGTTACATTACTTATGAATAAAGCGTTTTGCGGACGAGCCGCTTTTCATACGTCTTTCAAACAGGCACATCCAAGCATTAACTCAACGTAACTTACTATGGCTATACGATGCTTATGAAAGATGATGTTTTAGAAATATGCCAAGAAGATGGCAATAGCTAACAAAGAAAATTTAAAAATATCTTATCTCTTTTTTACATTAAATTTGTTTAAGTCGTTTGTGATTTTGAGTTTTTTTTTATGAATTATATTGAGATATTATCACTGAATTATAATGATGCATATCGATAGTTCTAGATGTATATTCTCCATTTTTTTGTAATACCAATAAATTACTAAAAGACTTAAATTACGATTTACTTAGTGCATTACAGTATAGATACTAAAATCATTAATATTTTTTCTTAAATACACTTAAATAAATGTTCGTATAGTTCAAGTGGCCGAAGCCGCACGGGGCCGTTAGTACATAAATAAATACTAGCGTATTCGATTTTATGTCACTTAAATATTTTTTTAGCTTCTTGGTATATCCCACACATGCCAGAATTGGCAGAGGGAAACTGGACAACTATAGTCTATTAATTTAGGCTCGAGACAAAATTACATTTGTACGAATACGAATCGTTAGAACTTAGAACACGGTTAACTTGTAACAACCACTTTGTACGTATTGCAGTTTTCTTTAGTTTAGCGGAAAAGGGGAAGGCGTTGTTTGGTTAAGATTTCACTCATGTTTTTAAGCAATAACTAAAAGAAAACAATCAAGAAAGAACAAAGAAGGAGTTAACTGATATGTTTTTCGATAAATTAACATATATTTACACTCTTTAATTCAGTCTCTCGAGTCGTATAGAACCCACAATCATCCCGTTTACTGTCAGAGAGGGTCTAAAAGTACTCTTTGTATACGACAAATTGCACGAAGAAGATAAAAATCGATAGCGAAACAACTACAACAAACAATCCAAATAAAGCGGAAAGTACCAACATAATAAACCAACCGCATTTGTTCCTCATACAGTCCATATATATCACATGCCGTATAAAATACATTGAGCACTTCTCATGCAACTTGCGAAACTTATTACTGCTCGATATTGCATCGGAGAAGATAAACATAAGACAGCCAGTCTATGATATAAATATGGAAATGATATTCAGTTGTTTTTGTTCGAGGCCTGGTGTGATTAAGGATATTGCTATCGATGCCAAAAAATGATTTTTGGGTGTATTATTTTGGGTAAGTATTGATTATTGTCGTTAAACTGAGAATGGGAGTGTATTGTAGAGTAGAGTGTACCTGATTTGATTAGTACCTTTTAGTTGTTGAAGGATGATCTGTGCTAAAGATATTTGTTATTTTTCACATGGCTTATCTTATATGACCTTTTACTTTCAACCGTGAACATAGTTTATTTTTATTTTCCATCAGCGCGCAGTGGCACAAGCATGTAAGCGCGATGCTTATGGGTTCGTTTCACACTCAGGAGAATGAATTATTTGGTTGAATTCCGCCACTTAACACGCAATGCCTCGAAATTTCGCCGAAAAATGGGAAATGGAGTGTCTTAATACTAGATCTCTCTGTCTAGCTTGCCTATATGCGGGATACAGCGTGAAGCTGAAAAAAAAAAGGTTTATTTACTCTATATTAAAAATGAACATAGAGTAAAATGAGCGAAGTAAATAGTAAAAATCGTAAAACTCAAAAAAAAATTGAAAAAAATCGAAAGTTTGCCAAAATATGGTTCAGCCCTATTTATGAATTCAGCATCATCTGTCAAATACAAATGAAAGGTTATGATCAGAAAAATCTTGAATCACAAAGCTATATAATATGAAGCGGGTCGCGGCTAATGGCGCGTAGATGTGTACTGATCTGTCGACGACACGTTTTTAGGTGATATTTCAATAAAAAAAATGTGATGTCGCATGGAAAATAAGGCAATACTAATCGATAATGGGAAAAGATTTGGTAGTCATATTTTTAAGATAAAATGAACTTATATTAATATTATAAAGTTTGATTGGTCGAACGCGCTAATCTTAGGAACTATTTGAACGAAAATTAAATGTTAGAAACTGTTGGAATTGAAAAAATATATTTGTAATGCTTAGTACATTTATCAAGGAGTAGGCTATACAATTTAGCTATATATAACATAGCGGAAACTATATGATATGACGTAACTCGTCTCAGTACTGGCTCTTAGAGTTAAATTTGGCACTATGGCTGGGCGGTATGGTGACCTTGTGTGTCACTTAGACATTTTTTACCAAAAAAATATCTAAGGCTCCCTACTCAAAAAATACAATTCCTCGTCACCGTCTTAGCAAAGTATTTGTATCTCTTAGGCTGCTAATCCGATTTTCATGATACCTAAGAACCACTTGTAATGAAAAAAAATCGATAAAAAATCGCTCTTGAATCGGTTCATTAATTTAGGAGCTACAGTGCCACAGACAGGCAGACAGGTCAAACTTATGATAACTCTCTTTCTGCATCGTAGGGTTAAAAGGCTTGATAAAATTCACAAACCATATCAACATCACACAGCATTATAAACATTTGCCGTAAATTTTTCACTTTCCAATTTCCTAATGTATAAAAATATACTAAAATTTCCACCATAAAAGAAAATATCTGTACAGTACACCATTCTTATCTTGTTTTAAATTATAATTCCTTAAATTTGACTCAATGTTTCGTTTGAATCAAGATAAAAGCCAAAAACGTTTGAAATAGATCAAGGACAGACCTTCCCCCGTAACTGTTCAGCTTATTTATCTACACAGCAAAAAGAGGTCAAATGCTAGTATGAAAAATGACGGTTTGTCACTGCGGTTAGGTTGTGAATTAAGTACGCAATCGAATTGTAACGTTAGAAAGGAAATATTTAAGAAAATATATATAAAATATGACAAAACATTTTTTTTTTGCGAAGATTTAGTCTCTAGACTGCTTTATTGTTTTCATTCTGATCTATAAATAACTATAATAGCTATTTTGATCTTGGAAATTTATAATAATAAATAATTTTTATAAATTTATAGTTTAAAGGTAAGTAGTAGGTTTAAAAAAACACCTTTAAACAATAATCGAAAAAGTAAAAAATCATTTTAACATTTTTAAAGTGTTATTCCATACTTAGGTTTCTTAATGAGCAGTAAAAAATAAATTTAATTAATATAAAGTAAAACATACTTTGATTTTGTTAAAGATAAATAAATTAAAGAAAGATTTTATTATTTTGAAGTCGATACGAAGTAAAACAAACAGGCTTAGTAATTTCATATTGTAGTAAGCTTGTTGTAGCATTACGGTACCACTTTTAATAATATTTTCCTTGTAACTATTAGGTATTACAACAACGTAGGCTATATATGGTCTTCATCATCAGTTCCACGTCGCCAAATCATACTTTTCCGCCGAATATACGCAAATCCTTTTCAGTGTGCATATGAAATTTAAACAGTTCTCTCGATTTCCCCAGATTTTCATCACCATCCCATCTGTGAGGTATACTCTTTTAAATAAAAAAAGAGTTATCCAAATCGATTCAGGCGTCTTCGAAAACATACTTCGGTGACCATACATAAAAATAAAGATAAATTTAATAAAGCAACTATATAAAATAAAGACTTTCCACTTTCCGCTTACTTCTTCAGACTTTGTGTTTTGAGTGGCATCATATTTACAGTCAGACATTGCGTTAATAAGACCTGGAACTAAATTAAACTATGTATTTAAAAAAAAACATTTGATTTAAGAAAAAAATAAGATCTTTTTCGACTACATATTAAAAAAAATATAAGGTTGTAATATTGTTTTCTATGAAATTATTTTGGATATTTTCCCTTTATTTGTATTGCGATTTTCTCATTTGGTGCCATATTCTATAATTGTATGTCCACGAGAAGTGTCCCATAAGTTTTGATTACGCAGTGAATTTCATACAAAATGCGGCAAAATCGATGCATAAAATCGATGTATTTACATGATGAGTAGCTATTTTTGTATATTCAGATTAAACGCTTATTCGAAAGAATTACATTTACCACAGACGTACCCACAGAAGTATCTAAATGGGAACGGAGTATCTTAACGCTAGATTCCCAGGTTCCGTCGATATAATTTGAGGCTAAAAAATGCGTGGATAAAAGAAGGTAGAATGAACCTTGTGAACATATTATCTTAATGGCGGAACCAAGTTGCGCTCTGTATTAGAAGTCTGGAGGAAAATAATGTAAGTTAATTTAACAATTTAAGAGTTGCCACTCAAACCGAAGCAATTTTTATTTTCACAGTTTCAAAAAGGCGATGAAAATTATTTTTCTCTACTTTCTTTATATACTATCATATTCATGCGTAGGATAAAAGAATTCCTTAAGGATTTTTCCACGTAAAGACAAACTTTTTTCTAGAACCGTTAAAGTCGATAAAACAAACGATAACTTAAGAACCACTTGTGATAAGGTTGAGTGTCACCGAGGACTGTAGAGCTCTCCGATGGTCATATTGTCGTAGCACTTAAATAAAATATGTTTATGTAGGTATTTGATGTATATATGGATTCAGAAATAGGACGGCAGGGCGGTGTAAGTGGAATTGATATGGAAAGATTTAGTTCCATCACACGTCAGTTGTGGGTTCAAATATAGAAGAAGAATTTGTATTTGCATAATAATATATAAGTGTAAGTTTTGTTACAACTATAACGGGTAAGCGAGTAGCATTTTTATGCTTTTTCTCTTTACCTGCAGTTTCATCCGTTTGATCGTCGTCGTTCGATTCGTCATCCTCTTGGAAGCTCTAAGATTATCCTATTTTTTTACATTTTTCAGTACCATTAATCCCCTACTTGCCGTAGTGTGATAAATTATAATCTTTAACCTTTCTCCATAATTAGAAAGATAGCCCAGTCTTGGGCTTGGCCAAGGTAACCCATCTAACACAAACATATTTTTTTGATAGGGACGAGTGGTTTCTGAGAGACGCGTTATGTTCAACTAAAGATTTTAAATAAATTATTAGATATACATTAATACTAATTTTCATACTAAATACTTCAATTTAAGGGTCTTAATTAGATACATTAGATGTAAAAACAAAAAAAAACTGCTTCCCCAAGTTTCAACGTACTAAAACATGAAAAATAAAAAAAAAAACAATAAAACCGAATGCCCGCGGCCTTTGCCTAGATTATCTCATTAAAAATGTTAAAAAATGTTATAACCGTTCAATGTCAAGCATTACAGCAATCTAGAACTATTCATACAGCGCTTCTTGAGTTATTTAATATCTGATTCAGATTTAAAGCTAAATTGGAGTACACGGTGAAATTCATTTGATACGAATTCTTTCGATCTCATTTCTGAATAGAGGTAATGAGAACGTAGGATTTGCTTTTTGATATATTTTTTTGAATCACGCGAAGAGAAATTCTTGTAAATTACACGTATATTTTTACTGGATTGTGCGACGCAAAGGCGGCTATATATGAGTGTGTGTGTGTGTATGTGTAGGTGTATGTTTGTATGTGAATACACGTTTTTTTACATCAGGAACTGCGAGAGAAAGAAAGAGAAAGAAATAAAGAGATTGAGAGATAGAGAGAGAGAGAAAGAGAGTGAGATAGAGAGAGAAAGAGAGAGATAGAGAAAGAGATAGAGAGAGAGAGAGAGAGAGAGTCCTCATTACTTTTGAAAGTAACGAAATTTCAAATAGTGATATCCAATATTTTTTTCAATAATATTTTTACGAATTAATAGGCGTATTATTTTTATAAAATAAAATTTTTCCTAGCGGTGTTCAAGTGCCTCTTAGAAACCATCCAATAACTATCCAATTGTTTTTTCACTAACATATCTGATGAATTAGTCATCTATATCTAACCATTTTTAAATAGTTCTATAATAGGAAAAGATACATAAAATAAATATATTTTTTGTTTAACGTTTACATAATATTTCGCATAGGCAAAGGTAACATAACATAATTAAAACTCTCCGTTTCCCAATCACAACGCCATTATTGAGATATTGCTTGTTAATTAGCGGAACCCAACGTCGCGCTTACCAGAAAGAATCAAAGTAATTATTTCATCCGAATGGGAACCGAACCCACGACTACAGTCAGACGCTATCCCACTTCTCCTTAATAAGTAATGATTTTCTGACATAGAATTTGAAACCATATTCATCGCGTGCAGTCTTTGCGACAGTGTCACTCACAAAAGTATTTTTTTCAATAATCGGTACCGTACGTACATTGATTTCCACTAAAACTATTATGCAATTACTTGATACGTTAAAAAAGAAAGAAAGTTGGCTTTATTTGTCGTAAGCTGGTTGATGTAATTGAGGTTGCTGTATTGATATACATATTAATAACAAATACAAAAAAAAAAAGAAAATTCACGCTGAGCACAGCGGGAACCTAGTGTTCCGCATGCCCCCTACGCTTGATCCGTTCCCTATGCTTCATGATATTGACATGGCATGTCAAAAGCAGGACTCAGCGCTTTATTCCTATTACCAAAGTGAGGAAATGAAAATAATTCATTGCTACAAGTGGGAATGGAACCAACAAACATCGCTTTTACAGCGAGTTGTGCTGCTGCGCTACGTAGGTGTCAAATTTGAATAATTAAAAAAAAGCCTTATGCGTTATAAAACAGTAGCATTATATGATGTGTAGCTCAAATTTGCTTTATCTACTTCTTATTTTATATAATAAACTCAGAGAAACGAACACGAAGAGAAACGAACCTATAATGATAATTTTACAAGGATGAACTAGGCTAGGGAAATTTAATGGTTATTCTCGCATTGTACTGTAGATAGAGACAGAGAGAGAGAGAGTCCAATATTAAGACATTACTCTCTGCTTTCTGCTTGATTTCGAAACAATGCGTGTTGGGTGGCGCAGCTCAACGCTGCGCTTTATCTGAAGTAAGTTTTCAAGTTACCTTTGCTATGTTAACGAGATTAGAACAAAATCAAAGTTACTAATTTATATAATGTTATTTAAATAGTTAAATTCAATCTATATTTTAGTGAACAGTCTAGACATAATAATTAAAGTCATTAATAGTCTATTAAGTTGTGCGATAATTTGTATTGCAAAGTGATGTTGCATAATTGGGATAATTATCGATATATTTTAAGCTAGTCGTTTGTATTTGCAATTCTGTACGTGTGATCAAATGTAAATAACTATTCTTTGTGTATGAGAAATGACCAATTTTAATTCCGGAAGCGATTAAATAGAACATTTTATAATAATGAGGAACGGAGTGTCTTAACACCTAGTGTTACTTTCTTCTGCCTACTTTGCAGTACGCGTGATACAGCGTGAAGCTGATCTAATACTATCTTTCTCGATAAACGGACTATCTAACACAAAAATATTTATTCAATTAGAACCAATAATTTTTTGAGATTATCTCGTTCAACTAAGCCAACTTTTCAGTCAGGGTTTCTTTTAGGCATCTCTGCCTAAAAGAAACGACAACATTGCATGCTATGTTCTTGTTGTATTTACTATATTAGTTGTATGTCCTTCTTTTACTCATGAATTAATGAATACGGCTTGTCTTAACACTAGGTTCCCAGGTTCCATTTGCCTACACTGCTATGTGCGGGATACACTGTGAAGCGATGAAGTTAAAGAAAAATCATTGAGAATGTGTGCTCGCTACTCCAATCGCCATTTTACCACTAATATGCATAAATATGCATGAACGAAAAAATATATATTCAAAGAGTACATAAAACTATAAAAATGCTATTAAAACTCACTGTCCAAGCGCATTTAAATCGAATGTAAATTAAACAAATCGAGCGGTAATTCCCCTATAATAGAGCGTCATTAAAAATTAAAAGAAATGGAAATAAAAAAGTTAATTAAAAGTCTTTATGCATCGATCGGGCGACTGCGTTATTCCACTTTATTCCACAGTGGGTAGTTTGAATTACTTGTTGAAACTGTGCCTATACTGCTGTTGCTGTTGTTTTATGTTTTACTACAATCGTTAGTTTAACCTATAAAAGTTTGTGTGCAAAATGGCGTGAATTGATTTACTTTATCAAAAAATGGCCCTGTAACGTTTGAAATTCAAATCTCTATATTTTAAAAAATAAATGTCAACAGCATAGCGTTCAATTGTTAAGACGATGTTGGTTCGTTCAACTCCCACTCGAGAGAACGAATTATTTACAATTCCCCGCTTTGCTAACAAGACAAAGCGAGGCGTTTAACTCCGTCATTCTATATAATTTAATATATCAAACATTGGGCAGAAAGAGATTATCTCAACACTAGGTTCCCTCTGTCTACCTTGCTATACACGTATATATAAAACTTAAGTTTCTGAATAGATGACGGCCATTATCCTCACATAATTAGGATGCCGGGTCGCTTTGTTAATCACCACTCATTACGATGTGTCGGCGGAAAGTAGGAAACTGAAGTGTTTTAATGACAAACGGAGTGTCTTGACACTAGGTTGCCTCTGCCTACCCTGCTATGTGTTGGATAAGGCGCGAAGCTAAAAAAATGTACTTTTGATAGATTACTGAGCAATTAACCTCTCACGCTTTAACTCGGATATAGTATAATAGGCAAAGACAACCTGAATCTCCGCGTTTGGTTGAAATTTCCGTACTACCGATTGTTTTGTGAGATTTCCGTATCATAAATATCAAGAGCAAAAATGCCGTCTTCACTTTAAAAGGCTTTTTTACATTCATGCTTTATTTGGTGGTTAGCCAGACTGATCAGAACGCCCAACAATACAAATAAATAAAAAATAAATCAGCTTGACGCTGTATCAGAGCACACAGCAGGGTAGGCAGAGGGAACCTAGTGTTAAGACACTCCGTTCCCCACTTTCTGCCGAATTCTGGAGGCATTACGTGTTGAGTGGCAGAACTCAACGCCGTGCTTAACCTCGACACCACAGCGAAGAAATGGAAAATATAAATTTAAGTAAATATTTCATATCCTCGAGTGGGGATCGACTCTGTGCCCCTGCGCGACTGGCCTCATATATAGTATAGACGTATGTCAAGTTTTAGACTAAAATAACCAAATCCAAAAGTTTAGTTATCGTCATAGCATATAATGATTAAAGCCCTCGCTAACGCTTATCGAGTCTTTAGTATAGAAGTAGTAGTAGTTTATTCGAAGTAGAATAACAAAGTTTATGAGAGAAGCAAATTAAAGCCGCATTGTAAGGTGCAGTTTCCAGTTTGTACGTAGTGGACGCGACTTCCGCTGTTCCATTGAAAAGTTGACGGAAACAGAACTACGGGCAAGTTGGAATTGAAAAACATTGTTCTTCGCGATACTTTGATGTTAAATGATTTTTTTGTTTTAACGATGATTCTTGAAATTAGTGGATTAAAATAAAAAAATCGAATAATTTAAAATGTCGTGGCGCATAATGTATAAATGGTCGTACAACCGAACCGTTTGACTGTAAACGCAACGCAACGCAACGATTCTCATTGAGGGAAATAATATATGTTCATTTAATCGCGCAGATAAAGCGCGGTATGAGTTCTGTCACTCAACACACAACGTTTAGAAAATTAGGCGGAAAGCGAAGATTGGAGTACTTTAACCCTACGTCTTTAAAAATACCATGGTAGGCAAAGGGAACCTAGTGAACACAATTGCGAAATTGAGATCTACCATTTATAGAAGGTGTCATAATCACTGAATTCTCTCGTTAAATTCGTTTATCAAACGATTGAAAATTTAGCATAAAGCCTATAATACAAACCGATCTCAATTTGTTCAAAGCCTCTAATAACAATATTACTGCTAAAACCGTTTGGTTGAATAATCCGATAAAATGGTTTCATATTTAACTAACTTATTTCACTATACGAACAAAGCTACCTATTGAGTATTTTAGGTCCTGAATTGATAATTAGATATTGATTCTGCCGTAGCTCAGTGGCACAACATCTGGTTGTAAACGCGAGTTGTGAGTTCCATTTTCACTCGGAGTAATGAATTATTTTTACATCTTTAATCTGGTAAAAAGATAAAACGCGGGAACAGTTTAGACACTCAACTCACAATGTCTCAAAAATTGGGCGGTCAAAAACTATTAATTAGTTTCCACTGTATGTCTACCTCGTGGGATATAACAAGGAATGTAGCATAAAATTAAAAAGGTATTATTGGGTATTAATAATGTTAGCATAAGTTATTTATAGTGTAGTAATAGACGTCACTGTAATTACGAGTACGTCATTTGATATTGTTTCCATTATCGATTGTATTAAGTGGCGGTAGTGTGCTGCGTCTTTTCCGGTGGATTTCCAATATAAGCACAAACGACACGGCACTCGTGTTCATTACGTTCCAAGATATTGTCAAGACAACTTGTCATTACAATTCATATTTCAATATTGTGACTACGAAAGTATATGTGTATATAACAAGTGTAAATAAACTTATTGTAAAAGCTGGATTTTGTGTCTGATTTGTTGGTTCGCTAACAATAATAAATTAATAAAACAATGAAAGAGTTGTTTTGCATTTCGAAACTAGTTTAAGATCAATTTGTAAAACTTCATTATCAATTTTCTACTTAAGTCATTAATTGGTGATAATTAGCAGATTTATTTATTGTACTTTTTTTCAAGAAGATTGAATAAAACATGTCTACAGATTGGGATTTGAATTCACAACTGCAATAGCAATATTCAAAAAACGTTATTATCTAAAATGTTATAATCTGGTCCAAATAAATATTTAAATTAATAAAATTTATCAATTGGAGTACGCCCAATTACAAATTAGCAGTGCCAATACTAAATCAACATATTCACCATTGGAAATAATTGTTTATTTCGTCATGGCTTAATCATGTACCTCTATAATAAAGAAATGAGGAGTTCTTTATTATAGAGGTACATGATTTAGAATAATTTAGAATCATTTAGAATCTCTGCATAAATTAAAAAAGTACACTGACAATTTTTGTACATATATATTTTTTTAAATTTTGTCTACCTATTTTTTTGGTATAGTTTATTATAGTTCGTAAGAATAAACCAAGAAACCGAATATTTTCAGTTTTGCCATTAACTTTTTTTGAGCATACGATCAATGGGGATTTTTGATATTTTATTTGTCTATGAGCTCTCTTCCAAAAAAAAAAGACTTTCGTTACGAATACTGTAAATACGATGGATATAAGTGCTAATTCTACAAAAAAATAATTATTAAATTCTATCAATAGAATACTGAAGAACAAGTACCGTTTTGCCATAGAACAGAGTTATTGTCTTCATTGAAAAGTCTCAATGGCACAAGGGAAACAATAAATAAATGGGCATCAGAACTCTCTTTATTTTCTTCAGGTAACACCTGCTTGTATGCAGTTTGGCCAGATGAGAAATTTGCACAGCACTTTGCACAAGAAGCCCTATTTGCAGTAAAGCTTAAGAAGGTTAAAATCATTCGAAAACACTGATTCTATCTGTAATATTCGTGTCACAGTGTGGCCTAGAAGATCCTGTAGACCTGTAGACCACAATTTTTATAGCTAATTTAACTTAACTAATTAATAAACTGAACAAAATATAAAAAAAAACTACTTACTGTCAGTTAAAGTCAATTTAGCTCTATAACCAGCGAAATGTCTGGAATGATCAGACCGGAAGCGCAGTTTAAGAGTGTTTCCTCTCGATTGGTACCGCAATAGCTTGAGCTTCCCGCTCCAATCGCCGCAGAGACGCCTCGCGCGTGTGGAGTGCGTGTCGCGCGACCAGCCCGCGCTGATCGTGTCCGACTCCGGGAGGAGAGTTTCTAGTTCCTCCCAAACCTGTTGAGAAAAAGTTGTGTAAATTAAATTTTTTTAGCTTGACGGTGTTTCCCGCATCTACCAGGGTAGGCAAAGGGAACCTAGTAAAATAGCACTGCGTTTCAATCAATATATTTTTCGTTTCCCACTTTCTGTCGAATTCTAAAGGTATTGAGCGTTGAACAGCGAAATTAAAGCCGCGCTTTGCCTCGTTACGTTCGTTAGAAATGAAAGTATTAAATATTTGATTATTGAAGTGGGAATCGAACCTTCAATCTGTCGCGCTTACAGTCATACACTTGTGCCCCTGTGCCACGACAGGCTTCAGTTATGTAGTTATAGTTCTATTAGTATTTATATTTTTTTCAGCTTTACACTGCATACTGAAGGGTAGGCAGATGGAACCTAGTGTTAAAACAAATCGTTGCCCACTTTCCAGCCAATTTTGAATCTTTTTTATCAGCTTCTCGTTGTATCCCGGACACAGCATTGTAAGCAGAGGAAACCTAGTGTTAAGACACTCCGTTTCCCAATTTCTGCCGTGTTGTTGGAGGCATTGCGTGTTGAGTGGCAGAACTCAACGCCGCGCTTTGCCTCGACACCAGAGCGAAGATATGAAGTTATAAATATAAATAAATATTTCATTTCTTTGAGTGGGGATCGACAACCAGTCGATTTTGCCGTCACATTTTGCGCCACGACTGGCCTCAATATTTTATCTTAAGTAATATATTTACTATTTTACCTCGTTTTCTGAAGTGAATCCATGATGATCGTGTGCGACCCAGTCCTCTGCGTATTCTGTTATATTTTCTAGACCTGATTCTACGATCTCTAGGAAGTCGTAGCTGCAACTGTTTAAGAAAATTAAAAGTTTAATTACAAATTTGGTTACACGATCCTCTTAACAACTTATTTATTTCTTTTTTCTTTTGCCCGGTGGTACAAAGCAGTAACTAAGTATAACTAGTTTCTTTTAAATAAGTATTCCGCAAAATTAAATTAAGTTCTCAGTTCTAAAATACAACTAGCAACTGCAAAATACGGAAATTTCATTTAAATTGTTATGCATGAGAGGTAAAGATTTTAATACAAGAGAAGACAGCACCGTCGCGATGCGCTCACATCGCATTCGCAAAGAATTTTAAAATTTTATATACAAAATTTTATTATTGATATTTATACTGCATTTTTATTTTTATTTAATTTAATACGAACACTTCTGAATAGATTTCAAAATACATAATAATATCTTTAATTTTTGTCAGTCCTATGACAAGCTACCATCAGCTCAGAAGACAATTTTGCTGGAGATAAATTAGCTTCACGCTGATCCCGTACATTGCAGGGTAGGCAGCCCAGTGTTAGGACACTGCGTTCTGTGACAGTAATATATTTTAAACATTTAAAATATGAGTGAAGTGAAAATATATATATTAATATTTTTATAATTTTCAATTAAAGTTTTAATTCACAGGCCCGCAAATTTAAGCTTAGAACAGAAACCTCGGTGGGCGAGTCCAATTCGTACTTAACCAATTTTTATAAATGTTATTCCACACTTAGGAAAGCGGGATATTTTTTAGAAACGTATAAAATTTTATTTGAACGTAGCGGGATTCGTATCTGCGCCTCTTGGAAATCATCTAATCACTCTGACCACTAAGTAATACGTAGAATTTTTTATGTTTTTTAAAAAGCATGTCTTTATATGTTCCTAATATTTTATGAACATTTATCTCCTCGCTGTTTTGGAGTTCGAACAGTTTACCGCAACTACTAAATTCATATTTACGACGTACTAAATAAAATTATATCGAAGTTGGGCAAGAAGTATTTTCAAACAAAACAAAACAAAGCAATTTTTTACTTCATAAGTAATAAAAACTTTTTTATCTAAACATATTGTTTAGTTTAATATTTTTAACTTCACGTTGTATACCGCATATAGCAGGATAAGCAGAAGGGAACCTAGTGCTAATACACTCAGTTCCCCGCTTTCCGCTGAATTTACGAAGCATTGCGTGTTGAGTGTTGGAACTCAACACTTGCCAGCCTTGTAACTAGAGATAATGAAAATATTTGATAATTAATTTTTCCGAGTTAGAATCAAATTCACAACCGTCGCGTTTACAATAACACGTTTGTGCTGTTGCGCCACGAAGCTTGATAATTTGTCGTCAAAATAATAATCACTACTTTTCGCTCATATTATAAGTTCATGTATGTCTTTAGGTAAATTGAAAATAAAAATTTCGTAAGGTTCATTCTAATGCCAGACATCTTAGGGTAGTTAATGATCAAACTACTAGTTAATGATCAAAAATACCCGATTTTCAGAGTAAGCCGAATACCCCTTAGTATTTTTAACGAATTTTTAATTTGACTTTTACTTTTGATTTTTTGAAATGAATAGATAGGTGATAGTGATGTTATTATAATTAGATAATAATAATACTTATTATTATTTTATTATTCATTTCTTCGCTCTGGCACTAAGGCGGCGTTCTGTTCTGGCGTTGAGTTCTACCTCTGAACACGCAAAGCCTCGAAAAATTCAGAGGCAAGTGGGGAGCGGAGTGTCTTAGCATTAGGTTCTCTCTGCCTACGCTATATCCCGCACATAGCATGTGCGGGATATAGCGTGAAGTAATGCAAGCAAGCCAGAATTTATTAGCTGAAGCACTGTAGATACGCGTACATAAGATTTTATCATTCCTTCTAGGTTTTCCATACAAGGTGACAATGGCGATTTTGTTCGCCATTAATTTTTATATTTTTTTATTTTCTTTTTACCGATGACTTGTTACCATCTTATGGATAGTGCCATGATCCCATTCCTGAAGAAATTTTGAGATTTTTGATTAAAAAAAATGACAGGTTTGTAAATGTTCACAGAGTTCTTTTGAGGTTCGCTTTATGCTTTCTAAACAGTTCTGCAATATCTGCAATAACCGAAACAGGTGGAAATCTGATGGAACAAGGTCAGGGCTATACGGAGGATGCATCAGCATATCCCAGCCAAAATCTCTCAATTTTTGCTGCGTGGCTATAGACGAGTGCGGTCTGGCGTTGTCATGGTGGAACACCACGCCCTTCCTATTTACCAGCCCCGGCCGGTTTTTCTCAATATCTTTTTTTAACTTCATCAGTTGCTGACAGTAGAGGTCAGAATCGATGGTTTTACCCGGTGGTAAAAGCTCATAGTGGACGATTCCTTTCTAATCATACCATACACATGGCATCACTTTGTTCTGAGTCTGGCCGGGCTTTGCCACGGTCTGTGGGGCTTGTCTGTTTGATGATGAATGATTTTTTTCGTACATTCTTATCGTAAGTCACCCATTCTTCATCACCCGTAATCAACTGTTTAAGAAATGATTCGGAATTGTTCGTTTCAACAAAAAATCGCAAATGGAAACACATTGCATTAGGTTTCTCTCAGTGAGATCATGCGGTACCCAAATGTTAAGTTTTTCTTATACCCTGACTTTCGTAAATGACGTAAAACTGTTTCACTATCAACATCAAGTTCTTCAGAAATGTCGCAGCTACTAATATGTCGATCTTGCCCCACTTTCTCAAACATGGCACTGATTTTATCTGTGACAGGGCGCCCAGAGCGAACCTCATCTTTCACACAAAATTTCCAGACTTCGGCGTTCGTCGCATTTTTACCTTCTTTGTAATAAAACTTTAAAATGTACCGACTTCTTCGTTACATACGTTCATTTTGCTTACTTGAAAACATTTGTAAAATGGCGGGAACTAGTCTTTTATTTATTTATTGCATCTTCAGAATGTCACGTTTAATGGTATTAAAACCAGCCAGTTACATTCAGAACAGCCATAGAGGTTTGATTACTAATAATACATTCAAAATACGAAAATATTTTCGCCTCGACCTATTATATAAAACTCTTTCGATACTGATTGACTGACATATAACGCTTAGTCAAAACTACGCGGCGAAGAACGCTGAAAATTGTCATGCAAAAGTGAGAACTAATTCCTCAAAATTCCTATAAGAACAGGAAAAAAAGAATTTTTATTTTTTAAGGGCATAAAATCGCTACTCTGGTTACGCTGATTTATATATACGAATCTAATAAAGATAAATAAACGAAAACTATTCCAAAAACAAATAAAATTAATAACAACACAACACAAAGAATACAAAATTATACAATTATAATATATATTTGGGGAACAGATGTATACTAATACGAAGAGAATATTTTAACACTAGGTTCCCAGGTTCCCTATGCCTGTCCAGTTATATGCGGGACACAGCGTGAAGTTAAATACAAAATATATTACAAATATATTATGAACAAGATGTTCATTCCAAGAAACACTGTTACAATGACTTAGAAAGGATCTTACGTAACACCGCTTGATGGATAACGGGAATATTTTATAACGTATGCAACAACGCTACTCACACTGAAACTGCTCTCTCTAGTTCCATAAAATCTGTACTGAAATTTGGATTATGCTGTTTGTGTGAGATTTTGTTTAGTATGAAACAAGATGTTTCAATTTGTTAAAGATAACAATATTTTAGTTTATCGAGGAACAAATGAAGGGAATTAAGTGTTTTAATATTGTTTTTTTTTTCATATTTCGCCAAATACGATTTTAGGATAATAGTAGTCGCTTCCAGAACTCGGCGGGAAGTGGGGAACGGAGTGTCTTAACTCTAGGTTCTCTCTGTCTACTCTGCTGTGTGCGGGATACAGTGTGAAGCTGATTTAATTTTTTAATTTTAATTTTAGTAGTCTTAAAGCGTAACGTTGTATTCCGTCAATCAACACATAATGTCTCGAAAATTTGGCGGGAAACGGAGAACGGAATCTCTAGACACTAAGTTTTCTCTGCCTGTCCTATATTCGGGACTATATGCGGGGCTATATTCGGGATATAGCGTGAAGCTAAAAATGCAGTCTTTAATACACTAAATAGTGGTCCTCTCAGGTTCGAATTTCCGAAATAGTATGAAAAAAAGAAAAAATTCTCAAAGTAGATAAAGTTAATCTAACGTAACACACATACATATATAAAAGAAACTAACAATATTTCATATGAAAAATATCAAGAAAGAAAGTCTTAGTAATATATCAAAAAAATCAGGTTTGTTCAGTGTAAATTAGAATAAAGTTCGTTCAGTATGTGCGCTTGCCTCTCTTTGTTTACTTCGCATTCAATAAAGGAATTTCTAGAGAATGTAGACATCCATTTACATTTTTCACTTGCAATTCGCCGAGTTTTAGCTGAATTGTGTGAGATTTTGGTACTTTTTTTGGATAATTAGAATATTTTTTTTTAGTTTTATGCTGTATCCCGCATATAGCAGGATAGGCAGTAGAAATATGGGAATTTAGTGTTAAGACACTTCGTTCTCACTAAGACACTTCGGTTCCCCGTTTGCCGAATTCTTGAGGCATTGCGTTAGCGGAACTCAACGCTGCACTTTGCACCTTGTTGCCAAAGCAAAAAAATAATAATAATAAGACATTTAGGTATTGCTATTTTTATACATTTTTAAAAGAACTATTTCAATGGCATAAATAAATTAGTAGTAGCTTGATAAAATCATTGTATCCATTGATAGACGTATGCCGTTGCCTTACTGTGTCTAGACAAAATGCGGCGTTGAATTCTGGTACTTAATACGCAATGTCTAGAATTTGAAGAACGAGATGGGAAGTGAAGAACGAGTGAACGAACGTTGTCTGTAGTACGACATTTAGAAGGGACGCTTAATATAACACGTTGTCAATTACAAGATTAAATATAAAAAAACCAAATATCAACAAGTTTAATTCTACTTTTCAGAAAACTATAAAATCAAATATTAAAAATATTAATACTATTTTTACTATTTTTCATTTAAACTGTTATTCCACACTAAGGAATTCTAAATAAGTACTATTTTTACTATTTTATTTTTCATATATTTTATCACTTAAATATTTCATTTTCCATATACAATTAAAACTAAAACCAAGATTTGAAAGAAACCAAAAGTCTTAAAAATATAAATTTTAACTTTCACAATACTAAAGTTCACCAAGTTTTTTAGGGAAGTAGCATAAAAAATTCTTCAATTGCAACCGTTTAAAGCGTGACGTTGAAAAAAAGGGGATTCGGAAGCAAGCTTTAAAGATAAAATGTTTCTACGGTAAAGATTCCTAGTGGGATGTAATGGTAGCCATTTTTCGTAGACATCTGTGCCCTCGCTGTCTAATGGACGGTGTATCCTGTGCTGTGGAGAAATGCAAGAAGTGTTGTAAATATTTTTTTTTTATTATGTTTTATATACGTTATATTGGTACTATTGTATTGTTTAGTTCAAATTACAAAAAAAAACATATATTATATCTATCTTTCCGCTTGTATATAAAGGGCTGTTAAAACTTATGATATTTTAATATATTGTAGCCCGCAATTTTGTAAGCGTGTTCTATAGTAAGATGTAAAAGGAAATTCCACCTTTTCCTGTTCCTGTTGGATTTAGGGAATCCCCTTTCAGTGTATCCCTACTAATCCCTAACTTATCTACATATATGCCACATTTTAACCTTCTAGATCCAGTAGTTCCTTTTGTGTTGTCTGTAAATCCATTAGTAACGAAAGAGTTTATTTATTTATTTTATAATGCACTCTTCCACGCATGGAAAAAAGTATACATGTATGTATAAGAAACCGGTTCTAATTATTCTGTTTTATGAATATGTATGGTTTTGTGTGTGAGAATAGAACTGAATACCGTCGCGCTCACAGTCACACGTTAGCATACACTACCTCACTCTACACCCAGGCATAATTTCCTTATAAACTTCTTCTTCTTCTTACATTACACAAAAACATAGGTGTCTCTTCCAGTAAATGCGTTTATATGATTTGCGATTTCTGTCGAGTCACCGATACGTTACGTGATACAGCATTACTATTACTCAACGTTCCTACCGTCGCGCTTCGTCTGCCAAGAATCGCGGCCAAGTACCTACGAAATTGTGATGACTACTTTGTAAAAGTTTGTTTTTTGGCTTTGTGCCTTTTAAGTTTTAGTTTTTTTTTAATAGTAATTGTTAAGGAATAGAAACTGTTTTTTTATATTAAAGCAATGTATGTAGATTCCGGTTATTTTGATAGAATAATGTAAATTTCTCCTTTCTCTACTCTACACGCAATATCTCCAGGATTCGGCAGAAAGTGCGAATGAAAATGTTTTAATGAAAACGGAGTTTTACAAATTAGGTTCCCTGGTACTCTTGATCTATATATTATATAATCTAGTGCTATTATATAATCTAGTACCTAGTGCTATTACCTCTATCTGCCCTGTTATATACGAGTATGTATATAATGTGAATCTGAATGTATATAAAGTGTTTGATTGCCGTGAAACTTGAATTAATTAAAATTGTACATTAGACATTTTTTTTTGTTAATTCAAAATAGTCGCAGAAACAAAATGGCTCGCTCAGTCTTGTTGTTAAATGCATAAAAGTTTTCTGAATTTTAGTAAATTTCGAGAAAAAAAGCCCAACGTGAAACGTATCACCGTTGTTCGCTACAAGTTACCAACTCGCAAAACTCTATGTAAGTGAACACGCGTCGGATGAATGCTACAATATTTTACTGGAGGTAGAGTAACTCGCGGTGTGGCTTTAATATTTCAAAAGCGATTTCGACGTTCTGTTCATTTTTGTACTCATTTATAATGTGTAATATACGTGAAACTTGCGTATAAATTATTAATATTTTAAACTAGCTTTTGCTTGTGGCTTCTTCCCTGTAAAAATTTGGGCGGTGTGAGGGGAACGGTTTTAACATTAATTTCCCTGTACTTACCCAGCTATAACGTATTTTGTTAGCTTCATCCTGTATCCCGCGCATAGCAGGATAGGCAAAGAGAACCTGGGAACCTTGTGTTAGGGCCCACCGTTCTCATTAAGACACTTTCGTTCCCCTCTTTTCTGCTGTATCCTGGATGTATTGCGTATAGAGTGGTGGAGCTCAACGCTATAATTTAAATTTATTTTAAATCTCTCTCTACGTTTATACTATAGAATAATAAATACAAGTATAAAATCGTGCTACCCACGCACGTACGTTTTAAAGGTTAAATAGAATAATTTATAACTGGAATTGCCTTTATGCCTTTGTTTATAATTACAAGTGTATTCTTATGTTATATATATGAAGAGACAATCAATTTGCAGTTAAAATGGGAAATATACCTATAATTTCAATATATAAATAAATTATAAATTTAAATAAATATTTCATTTCATCGAGTGGGAATCGAACCCACAATCAGTCGCGTTTACAGTCACACTTTGTGGCCCTGCACCACGACTGGCCTCTATGGGAGTAAAAAAATATATAACAACACAATTCTTACATTATATTATAATAACAAAAAAAATATAGCAAATAAAGTAAACCCATCACAGCACCCCGATAAGCCCGTCCAGTTGCGGATGCGGCGATAGGAGATTTATTACCGCCGGCTCGTATTAACGTAATCTCTTTAAGAATCGATGGCTCTATCGCTGAGATGTTGTCTGGGTAGTTCCAAGTTTTGATTGATTTTGTAATGAGCTGGCTGAGTTGGATTTAACCTACTTTTAAGATGGAAGTTTTTAATCTGTCTGTATGTTGGAATTGTATATTATATTAATTTCTTTAGTTATTACTTGGAAAAATTTTGTTGGTAGAAGAATGTTAATCTTTACTAGTAACAACTATATTATTTTGAGAAAGTACACAGCAGGGTAGGCAGAGGGAATCTAGTGTTAAGACACTCTGTTCCCCACTTTCTGCCGAATTCTGGAGGCATTGCGTGATGAGTGGCAGAACTCAACACTGCGCTTAACCTCGACACCAGGGCGAAGAAATGGAAATATAAATTTAAGTAAATATGGCATCTCCTCGAATGGGATCGAACCCACAACCAGTCGGTTTTACAGTCACACTTCGTGCCGCTGTGCCACGACTGGCCTTATGATCACCATGGCGCAGTTAGATAATAGACTGTAAACGCAACAATTGTGATTTTTATTCATACTCATTTGACCGTTTTGATAGGTACACAGTTAAAGTACAGGGTTGAATTCTGACACTTATACGCAGCACGAATTCGGGCGAAAAGCGGAGAATGGAGTGTCTTGACACTAGGTTCTATATGCTTCCTCTGCTATATGCGGGATAAAGAGTAAAGCTACAGCGTGTTATTTTTACTTAGATAAGCTTATTTGATCCAATAACAAACTGACACTTAAAGTTTGTTTACATACATAAATTGATGGTTCAAACCGCGTTTTGACTAGCAGAACGTAATAAGGATAAATGAATTAGGCGAGAGCGTGCCGGCTTACTGCCAGTCAAAGCTAAATCCCTATTTAATAATAAGCAAGCGAACGTTTATAGATAGATGGATTTACTTAGGCTTCATTGAATTTATAAAATAAAATATAAGTTTTATTATGTATTTGTGTAATTTTTTTACGGTTCATGGGGCATTTCTGATATGAAATTGATAAAAAATAATAACTAAATCAGCTGCAGCAGCGCACATAACTGGGTAGGCAGAGGAAACCTAGTGCTAAGACACTCCGTTACCCATTTTCCGCCGAATTCTGGAGGCATTGCGTGTGGAGTGGCGTGAAGCAAATTTGACTTTTTAATTTCATCATAAAGATGTGGTGCTAGATAATATTTAAATTCCTTTCATGATTTGAATTCGAAACGTTTTGAATAATATGTCGAAGGTAACCGTAAAATATTACTAATAAACTATACGGCCAAATCAAAGATTAGAAAATGCGGGGAAATGTGGGTAAAAACGTGATGCTGCTATGTCTTGCTTCGTTGTTCTTCAAGAACATAGTACAGGACACCCTCAGAGGGCTATGCTATCATTATGGCAAAGCGAAAGGGATAAAATTAAACTATAATAACTTTTTCACTATTTTGCAATGAAGAAGAAATTTTTGGCAACGTGATTACTTTTGACACAATATTTACAATACATTTTAGTAAAGCTTTGTCCCAATTTTAACAATATGCTAATTTTTATTTACGGCATCCTCTATCCAATGTTTGGTTTTAAGCTAAAAGCAGAGTGTAGTTAAGCGTTATTTTGATAACACAAAAAGTTTGTTAGTAACAGTGATTGGAAAATTAAGATAATATTTAAAAAAATAACTTCTGATACATTATCAAAATCAAAATATTCATTATACAATTAAGACATTTTAACACTTTTGTATTGCACTCTGCATTGAACTTTGCTTTACACATTTTTGCATCATCAAGTTGGATAAACATGTCAGTAGTGTCAGTTTTGTCCAGTCCATGAATCTATCAACGGCTGTATTTCTCATACGGGCACATGAAAATAACCAAATACACTCCGTTCTCCGCTTTAAGTCAGTCAACCATAGCTATAGCTATAGAGATGAAAACATATGTATTTGTGTAACATATCATAGTAGTTTACCTTCTTGATGGCAAAAAAGTTAATTTAATAAAAAAATATTTTAAGAATCATTATTTAGTTACTACCAAGTAAAGATTTTACGGCGAAAAACGTTGAAAAGTGAGGATCAAAAGTGTCTTAATGGGAACGGAGTATCATAGCACTAGGTTCCCAGGTTCTCTCTGCCTACCCTGCTATGGCGGCATACAGCGTGAAGATAAATGAAAATTATTTAGATAATTAATACAATTTGTTAGGGAGCAAAATATATTTCATTCTATTTTGCTCCTTGAGGATGAGAAATTGTATTTAAACTGGCAGTCCGTAGCGCTACGAGCTACGTCAGTCTGACGTGCTACGCTAATGCTACGTAAATGTTACGTAGACATCATATTGCTATGTTGAATGGACAGTGGAATTTACTTTATATACTAGCGAATTACGTTCTTGTTTTAAAATACGGGGTGGAAGTGTCAGCACTACTTTAAATGAAACCACAGTTTTAATTACTCTATAAAAGCCTAATACAATGAATATTTTTTTTCCCCAAAAATGATAAAGTTATTTTTTTCAACCAAAATAATTAATAAAATTGTTGTTGTAATATAAACGCCATTTGTCAAGAACAACGCACGCAGACATAAACCTATCAAAGGGAAACCGCCGCACACGCCTCATTCCGAAATCGAGTCATAGGTATTGGCGGCAAAGTTCAAAGTTGATTAACCTTTAGTAGGATTTTTGTAGTAGTAGGTGTTTACGTTATTGATATCTATGCGTTACTGCGTCACACGAAATACAGGTATGCATAAATATCGTGAAATGAAAAAAAAAATCCTACGTCTAAATTGTTGAGATATCTTGACGTTTTTTTAGGTATCGGTTAAAATATTTTACCCTGTATGCTTTTCCCGTAAAAGTAGCGCTGACACTTCCACGCTGTATAACGTATATATATATACAAAGCTCTTAAGATTTTTGATGTAAAAATTATTAAAACCTTGGTTGCCTTGTTGTGGTTCCCATAAATATATTGAATTGTATTGAAAAAAAAAACAAACAACTTTTCTATATTTATAATAAAATCGTAAAAAATTACAATTTAATAGTGTGTGTTTTGACACACACTATTAAATATCTCTATATCTTCCATGTTTGCATGGAAGATATATAAGAAAAAATGTTAATGGAAAAATTCTACAATGTAACCCCAATAGAACCCAGTCGATTTGTCTATTTGTCTGTTCGCTTATTCACGCTAGTCTCAGAAATGTTTAAACTGATTTAAGTACAAAATTTGTACTATTGTAATTTAGTAAATTTCTCTTAACATTTAGTCTTTGTTTTATTTCAATGGGTTTATAAATAAAAAAAATATATTACCTATTATAAAAGATTTTGTAAATTACTGTTTAATTGAATTAGCCGAAACTTTGGCTTTGCAGATCAGCTCCACGTATCCCGTATCCCGCATACAGCAAGATAGGCAGAGGGAACCTAGTGTTAAGAAGCTCTGTTGCCCACTTTCCGCCGATTTTTTTGAGGCATTGCGTGTTGAGTGGCGGAAATTAACGCTGGGTAAATTATCTTGGTGCCATAAGGAAAAAAAATAAAATATTAATAAATAATAATTAATTCCCCCGAGTGGGGATCGAACCCACAACCGTCGTGGTAGAGTTACACCTTGGTGCCGTTGCGCCACGACGGCCGCCATGTACAGATAGAATATATGGAATGATAATGTTATTAGAACCCGTAATTAATCTAGTTTAGAAAATAAATAATTGTGTTGTTTCAGCGGGCGAAGACACGACAGGGTCGCTAGTGCTTGATGAGAGAATTAAAGAAAATTAGAAAAACAGACTATTTTTTAAATGCAAAAGTGCACTTAAAGCAATTAAGCCGTTTCTGAGATTAGCGTGAACAAAGGCACAGACAAACAGACAAACTGAACAAGTTGTATTACATTGTTAAATGCCCGTAATAAAAAAAATATAATATGTCTTCCATGAAATTATAAAAATTCAAATGAATATTCTTACGGGAATTACGAAAACGCAACCTAACGTTTTAATAAGTTTCACATTAGAAATCTTAAGTGCGTTGCAAACCTACATTATAGATATTATATTAAAACACGAACGTAATTCAGTGCATTAAGTAATTCAATAATTTCAGCGGGCGAAGCCGGGAGCGGATCGCTAGTATTCAATATATGTAGATACCTTATATAAAATATAAAAAAGTACATATTATATTAAATATTAATACTTCAGCTGAATAAATTAACTTAACTTAGTGTCTTAACACTAGGTTCCCTCTGCCTACCCTGCTGTGTGCGGTATACAGTGTGAAGCTGTTAAAAAATGTCTTAGAATGTTTTTAACCTTTTAAAAGTGTTATTTTACACTCAGCAAAGGTTTGTTTTGAAAAACGTATAATATATAAAAATTCACGTAGTGGATTTGAACGCACCTCTTGGACACCTTTTAATGGTCCATTGTATGTCTTAGGAGGATATGAGCTTCACTTTATAACCAACAACTCTAGTGAAGTAACCTCATATCATAAAAAGTTTTATATAAGAAGAACAGAACCTTATAATTCTTCCAAAATCCAAATAAATTATGAAATTATTTATTCTTTTTATTCCTACATTAGTTTTCTTCAGTTTTACGAATTATTTATTACCCTCAAGCGATTTGTTTGTAACAGAATCCCGCGACAAGCGTCTTGACGTACTGATAAACGAGACTGTCTTTATCTTAGGAGCTTTTAACATCACAAAGCGAATTTCTAGAGGAATTGACGTTGGATGAATGTAAAAATAAAATGTCTTTTAGAAGGCGTTACTTACTTTTGTACTGTATTTATTCTGTACGTGGCCAGTGGTGGTGCAAAGGTACAAGTGTGTGTCTTTAAACGTGACAGGTTATGGGTTCGATTTCCACTCGAAGAAATAAAATATTATGTTTACATTTCTGCGCCCTGGTGTCAAGGCACATTGTGACGCTAAGTTCAGTCACTTAACATGCAGTGCCCCCAAAATTTGACGGGAAGTGGGAATCAGAGTATCTTAACATAAGGCTCCCTCTGCCTATCCTGCTACAGAAGACAGCGTGAAGCTAAAAAAAAATTACCGAAATATTTTTACTTGCGACCAATGTGTAACTGTAACTATAAGGAACTTAAAGGGTCAAATGCACGTTAACACTCAACTATCAGAATATTTCTCATTATATTCAAATTTCACTTGGAAAAATAAATAAACGTGTTTTCTTAGAGAAACAGTTATAGCACAGAAGCGATGTGCCCCAATAGTAAGCATCTTTTATAAAAAGGCGCTAACAAAAAAAATAAAAAAATAAAAATCAGCTTCACGCTGTATCCCGCACACAGCAGGATAGGCAGAGGGAACCTAGTGTTAAGACACTCCTTTCCCCACTTTTTTGATTAAAATATTAAATATTTCATTTATCCGAGTGGGGGATCGAACTCACAATCTGTAAGTCTAGTTTACAGTCTTGTGCCTTTGCGCCACGACTGGCCTCAATATGTAATATATATGTAAATATAAATATAGCTTTATAAAAGATTTGCTGCTGCTGTGCGTGAGCTTCCCTAATAAAACATGAAATAATGGCTTTTATTAATAATTAAACAACAATATTCAAAATCCATAATAAACAACAATACAGTAACTTGAATACAACGTAAATAAAATATGTCAGACTAATGTATCGCGGTACACCAGTCACGTCCGCGGTTATAATCCATTTGTCCTAATGCCATCAAATCGCGTAATTTGTACTTCAATTATTACGTCTACAAGTTATGAGAGGTAGCGATTTTGATTTAGATTTTTATGTTTTTTATTATTATTTAGATTGAGCCGTCGTAGTGCAGTTGAACAGGATTTGAAAAAAAAATGGGAAATGTTATTTTTATTGTTGACATTTTGCGAAGTTGAGTTCCGCCACGCAAGCGCAATCTAGAAAATTATAAGTAATTTTTAACAAATATTACATGTGATAGCTTGATTAAAATCCTGAACATAATTTTATGTAAGGAAAAAGCGAAGTAATTGGAGCAAGTTAGTAAGTAATTATAACAACTTTATCCCAGCATATTCGTGTCACGCTCCTTTCCGTAGTATCCTAAGCTCTGGAACTAGTGTTAAATTTAATAATAAAAAAAATAATTGAAAAGAACTAGTTTTTATTATAGAAAATGGCATAAGATTGCATTTCTTATTTCGTATATTCGTGGAGATTTGCTCCACGGAATGGTAAAAACATAGAGACTTGTCACTCTAAAATGTGTTTAATTGTTAAATACGAAAAAAGTGAAAAAAAGACAAAACTTATATATCAAAACTCGCTAACACATTGCAAAATGGAGCTCATTTAACAAATGAATAATATGTTAAATTCCAAAACGTTATACTCGTAAAACAAGCCATAATAGCATCTATTATAATAGAATAGAGTACAAAATTGCTTGTAATCGCTTATTTGTATTGCCAGTGCATCCGAATTACTTCATTAGTCGGCACGCTTGAAAATATTTGAAATCCAGATGTCGATCGATGGGTATCGTAGCCGATTTCGTTCATTACTATTTCTAACGTCGATCGTTACGGCATATGTAATTGACAGGCTGTGGATTCAATTTACAATTGTGTTTTGTTTGTGAATCAACATTTAGATTAATTTTAGATGAAAACCGAAGCTATTGTGGGAGCCGAAGCGGGGAATTCGGGATTTACTAAAGCGCGACAGATTAATATTGAGTTTATAAGGAATGAGGTGTCGTCACAGCTCCGTCTCTATATGGCATGTTAGCGGCGGAACTCAACACATAATCCCAGGATTCCAACCCGCAATCATTACATATATAATCAGAAACTGCGCCACGATCGCCTTCTCGATCTTTTTATTTTTTACTCTATCGATCGATCTCTTTATTTCTTACTCTATTCTTTGCACGTTTGTTTTAACGTCTTTATTTCTAGTCGAAGATGGAACAAATGCAATAACGCCCTTATTCTCAGTGCAAAATTCTTTTTATTTTTATTAGTTTATTTATCTACATTATATTGCCATACGTTGTTTAAGGTCATTGAAATAATTAAAACTATCAAAAATATATTTACCTCATCTTGGCAAAGTGCTTATAGGTGTTAAATTACTTATCTGATTTTCATAAAATATAGCTAAGAACCACCGCGATGAACAAGGCTTTCGCATCCAAATCGGTTGATTAACTCAGGACATATGGTGCCACAGACACACAGACACGTCACACTTATACATTATACACCCCATTTAAAAAGAGAAATCGTACGAAAATTTAAACAAAATCCAATAACAGATTATAAAAAACAAACAAAAACTAATAATAAATGTACACATACGAGTACAATATGGTCACGCAATTTCCTTGTGCATTTTAATATATCTACACTTGCTCCATGTAGTATGAGATTAGCATAATGTTATGCTGCATTATACGTTACAATGTTATGAAAGATTTAGAGTTAGCCAGCCAGCTTTATGAAAATCGATGTTTTAATAACGCTTTTGTAGGTGGAAATATTTTAGTAAATGTCAAAATTGTATTAAGTTATGTTTTAGGCCATTGTATGTTCGATTTCTGCTCGAGGGAATAAATAATTATTCTCGTTTTAATTAAAAGGTAAAGAGCGGCGTTGAGTTCTCCCATTTTATATGCGATGTCTCGAACTCGGGTCAAATAAGATTCTTAGTGTTTGCCTATTTTGGTCTACGGAAAAAGGGTGAAGTTGTTTGCTTTTTTGCTTATTAGACAAAATTTAATTAAAAAAAAACAATTTTAAGTTTACAGTTCAGAGTTTTTCCCGCAAAACTGAATAGGAAAGCTATAATTAAAACTCCATGCAAAATTTTATTTTAAATTTTTTATTACATTTTTTTAATTTTACTAGTTTTGAAGATATCTCCTACTACTTCCAAAAAGATACTACAGAAAAGAACTCTTAGTATTGGTTAATGTCTAAGTTGCAATAAAGGATTATTAATTTTTTTTTACTATAAAATGTGAAATGCCTTAATGGGATCGGACACGAAAAAATATTGTTACCCATTAAAGATGCCCCTATAGTAGTACAGTACAATTAAATATTCTTCTTGTATTATAATATTATTTTTTCTTAATTTCTTTTCGACTTTCTGCCCGAATTCGAGACATTATATAGTGACTGCGAAACTGAACGCCGCGCTTTGTTATGGTACTAAAACTACGCTAAAATGTATTTTTAAATTTCACCAGTTTTTACCATACAAAATATCCAGCACTTAGCTAAGGAGGTCATATAAGAAGAAAGAAGAAGAATTAATGCATACATTAATAAATAATAATGAGTTCCCTTCCCCTAAATGTTGTTTTGAATAAACTCATTTATAACGTCGTTTCTACTTGAAATCTTTGTAATATAATGGCTGTATTTAAATTGTAAATTGTTTCGTTTACGAGGGAAAAGTATTGTAAGGATAATTTCATTTGAAAACTTTATACTTTAATAGGGTAATAAATTAATGTCATATGTATGTAGAGTTTTTTTTTACATATAATAAAATTGTAAAGGACCGCAGTCTGTACATGTAAGATATGTGTATGAGAAGATCTATGGATGATAATCTCTATTGGCGTCTCCACAACGATTTCACTAAAATAATATGGATAAAATATATATATGAATGAATAAAAATAATATGGACCCTACTCCTCCGCCTGATTTTAAAGAAAATGCATATTCAGCAGCATCAATGTATTATGTTAAATTAGATTAAATACGAAAATATCACTAATTATAAAAGACATGATCAAATTGTTTGTGAGGAACGGACTGCATATCCTTTTATACGCACAATAAAGCGTGAAGCTACAAAAAAAAGTTCAAACCGAATCTCCAACCATCACGTATATAGTCAAAACACTTCCCAAATATAACTATAGCCCGTAACCTATAGCCAATGAGCGAGCATTTTGAAATGTTGATAGACATCAACATTTCAAAATCCTCGCTCATATTCACTTCATCTATACCAGATTTAGCTAGCACGAGTCAAATCTAGTTTTCCCTTTGACTACGTTGCACGTGTTCGCCATTGTCCCTTCAAAGTTTGACATGTAGATAATTTGTTTGTGAATCGTATATACGTACACACACATACATACACGTACCAACATGTGCATACGTGTGTGTGTGTGTGTGTGTATAGTCGTGCTATGTGCATACGACTAACGTGCGCCACTTCATGAATAGTTTATTAAGTTTGTTCTGTACAGTTTGGCTTAATTAAGTTTTGTTTAATTTAAATGATAATCGTATTATTATTTTGCTATATTTTGAAATTATTGTTTTAAAAAATGCAGCGTTGTTTTTCACCGCATCTCGATTATAAGGCGAAACGTGGGGAACGGAGTGTTTTAATATTAGGTTCCCTTTGTATACTTTGCTACATTAAAGATACAGCGTGAAACTATTTTTTTGTTGTTATTCTGTTTGGAACATGTGAAGTGTAAAATTTCGTAAAATTACCATGAAGAATATATGGCAAAGCATTACGACGGTTTCTGAGAGGTGTGGGAGGAGTTTGAGTCTCGCTAATTTCAAAATATTACCCGTTTTCTTAAATACTTTAGGCTATACCAACAAAAGAAAAAAAATCCTTAAGAATTTATAAAAAGGGCGAAATATTTTTTTTGGAGTCCAAAACAGTTACCATCGTTATTAGATGAAACCAATTACTTAGGATACTTCAAAGAAGGTGTATGGATACGTATGATTTGAATGTTTTTTATTATATAAAATTACTAAGCATATTTAAAAAAAACTATTCACCACTACAGAGAATTATTGTTAGCTCAGCGACATAGGATATATAAGTATTACATCACGCTACCGTCAATAGACATAGAGCATTTACGAAAAATTTAAAACTGTCGTGGAACAGCTGCAGCACAGCGTTCGACTGTAAGCGTGATGATTGTAGGTTCGATTCCCGTTTTTTGCATTGCATTATTTTTATTTCCCCACCCTAATAAGACAAAGTGTGAGATTGGGTTCCGTCACTAAGTACGTAATGACGATTATAGAAGCTAAGCTGATTATAGAATTATCGTTGCTTAACCTATATGATAATAATGTTATCTCTTAACTTGACAGCTTCATTTTAAAGCTAATATTTTACAAACCAAAACTTATTTTTATATAAATGTTATGAAACTACAGACACTTTGCCCGTTTTAATGTTATTATAGTTTTTTTCCTTTGTTCGTGTTCCGTATCTCAAAAGAAAAAAAACTTCGTTTACTCTGTGGTCCGCTTGTCTGTTTGTTTGTCTGTCCGTTGTCAAGACCATTTATCCCAAGAATACGTGGTCCATTATGAAGTTAAACTTGAGTTCTACATGTTCACGTTTTCACGTCTAAGAACATCATGTTCTTCTTCGTTCTCACCGTAACATTCGCTAGTACCTGCCATTCTGTGTATCCGATTTTTTTATCAAACATACTTACTGTGGTTCATGTTCCGTGAGCAATTCTTCAAAATGCAGCCGTATAGTATGTGCTGGCGGTGCTCGGACCTCTGTGACACAGTGTACGTCGTCCGGATACGGCCGGGGAAAACCCGGGCTGGATATGGTCGCATGTGGATGGGTGTGCGACAGAACTATTGACTCGTTGCACTCAATTTTTGATGCTTTGTATGGATCTGTAAAGGAAAGTTACGTTAATCACAAGTTATAGACTTATTTAGAATATTATAACTTATGCGCGTTGAGTAGCGGAACTCAACGTCGAACTTTATCATGACACCAGAGCGAGGAAATGAAAATATAAATTTAAATTAATATTTAATTTCCTCAGACGGGAATCAAATTTACAACCTGTCGCGTTTAAAGTCGCACATTTGTGCCCCTGCCCCACGACTGGCGTTTAAATTTCATTTAGCCTGCAAAATTTTGCAAAGCAGTTTTAAAACGTTTTCTTCGTATAGATATAGGGCATTTCTACAAATCTATCTAAATAAAAATAATAAGATACATCTTTAAATCCAAATTTCATTTTTAAGCTAATATTTTGTTTTGCTCTAATTTGAAATTGTATCTCTTTTATGGTAAAACCACTTTATTTTACCTATACATTATTTCCAATATTTACACTGCACTGTATACATTGTTCATCAAACTGATATAAAGTACTTGTTACGCCACCACGTAACGAGATACGTGAGGAGCCATAGACCGTGGAGGTGTTAATTACAATATTGATGGCGTCGATACCAAAATAATTATTAAAATACGAACTTTAATTATCGCACGCTTTATATAAAATGTTGATGGTAATAACGGTCTTGTAAAGTATGTACTGATCTCTGAATATTTAATTAGTTTTGTCTTTAATAACGTTTCGATCATGCCAGTATCTTCGCTAATGTCACTGTTATGGACACCTGAAGGTTTCAGGAGGCAGAAGGATCCTAGTATTATAACATTCCGTTCCCCATTTTTTTCTCAATCCCCGAGATATTACGTGAGGAGTGGTAAATTTTAACACCATGCTTTATCTGTGGAAAATTAAATAATTCATTCCGCTGAGCGAGGATCAAACCCTCAATTATCGAGTTTTATAAGTCTCAATCTTTTTATTTTTCAAAATCCCACTGTGCAACAACGGCCATGACACAACAAGATCATAACCTACCTTTAATCGATAGTCGATCGATATCGATCGATAGTCAGAGGCCGGTCGTGGCGCAGCGGCACGAGGTGTGACTGTAAAACTGACTGGTTGTGGGTTCGATTCCCACTCGAGGAGATGAAATATTTACTTAAATTTATATTTCCATTTCTTCGCTCTGGTGTCGAGGTTAAGCGCGGCGTTGAGTTCTGCCACTCAACACGCAGTGCCTCCAGAATTCGGCAGAAAGTGGGGAACGGAGTGTCTTAACACTAGGTTCCCTCTGCCTACCCTGCTGTGTGCGGGATACAACGTGAAGCTGATTTTTTGATTTTTTTTAATCGATAGTCAATTGGGAAACGGAGTGTCTTACTGCTAGGTTCCCTCTGCCTGTAAGCGGCATACAGCGTGAAGCTGATTTAATCAGTAGTTTAATACATTTATAATGCAAATAGTACAGCAATTGGTATTATGTTATTACAAGATCCAGATTGATTGCATAGATGTGCCTATAGTTAAGCCTAGCTCTATGCATGTGGTCTATAGATCTTAAGAACACTCAAAGGTCTTCTATATGTGCTTCAATAGTACAATTATCAATAGTGTAAATTAATATTGTAATAATTTTTTTTTCTATTTTAATCTATGGTATTAGATTAATATATCAGTTTTACGCCTATAATCCTAATAAACTATTGGGCTTGGTTTTTTTTCTTTTTGGTTTTATGCAGTCGGGATTTTTGTTTTTTAAATTATTTTTTATTTTTCATTTTTTTGTTAGGATTTATTTGGATTATGAAACGAAAAATTTCACATCTCTATTCTGGCTAATGGGAATGTAAGTATACGGTTCCTTTTTTGCTTTCCCGGTCGTATCGCATTGATAATCCACTGGTTTCAGAAAGTGAAAGGGCAAAGCTTATATTTTTAACTTTCTCATTGTATAATTTTTATTAGTATTACGGTAATGATAATCATGATATACCTTTTTGAAATCTTTGTATTGAGCTCTTCAATTTAATATTAATAATATTAATTCAAGAGATATATTGATTAAACCCATATTGTGATATTCAAAATATTTTTTTTTCATTAAGTCCAATGGTGTCTCACAGCCACCATGACTATTTTTTTAACATCACCTATTTAAGAACACTGGGGTGCTAGGACGAATTTAATCATACCACAATTATGTAATTCCGTTCAGCGGTTCTGGGGATATGAGGTAATAAAGAACGTTACATACATACATACATACATACAAAATACGCGCGAAAAACATAACCCTCCCTTAGCAGTCGGGAAAAAGTGGATAAGAAATTCAATTTAGTTTCGGATATTATAAGTATTTTATTATTCAAGTCGATACTATATATTACACGGGAAATTGGGTTTTGCTTGTTTAGGTTTCAGGGTGCCCTTTAACAGGCTTAAATGCTTAAGCTAGTGGTCTTGATCGAAATTATGTTTTATTAATATAATTTTTGGTGTTGCTCATATTTTATTCTCAATTTTATCTTTTACGGATATTTTTTATTCTAATACTAGTGATTTTTTTATGCATCAAGGGACCATAGAACTGAATATTTGATTTAGAGTTTCAGCTTGATTTGCTTGAGATGCTTGCTCCACGTGATCTCGGAATAAATGGTCTTGGCACACAACAAAGTGGTCCTATAAGGGTTCTGTTCTTACATTTTGAGATACGGAACCCTAAAAATCATGTTTGTTTTATTTTATTCCTTAAGGCGTATTATGTAGGCTTATACAAATCCATATTTAAATAAGGCATAATAATATACATGATATGTAATTATCATAGAAGGGTAGTAAACAAATAATAGCTTGTATTTCTATGTCCTTGGAACTTAAAGGTCAACGCTAATGATGCTCTGGGTGGTAAAAGAAAACGATGATTTGTATGCGTGTTCTACAATATTGGGGCTAGATTTTTTTTTAATAACCAATGTAATTTACAATATACGTATATGTAAGTCAACATGCTAATATACTTATAATAAATGGTCTTATGGACTATATGCTGATATTTGACTTTTAGTGGCGTAACTTGGATTTGTTTTAAATCGTTTTTAGAGTATCGTAGTCAAGTGACATGCAATGAAATTAGAATTGATTCGTCTGTATGTTTGTCTGTCCAGATGGACAGATATATTTTTCTCGGAATCTGATGAATTTCTTAGTTAAAACTGTAAACCGCTATGTAAATAGTCTCTATACACTACATTACCTTAACCTATCACACAAAGTACTCAAGATGTCTCACTTATAAAAAATATCACTTTAACTTTTTTCAACAGACAAAAATAAAGCACGTGATATTCAAAATAGACATTTATGAGACCATTACGTTCCTTCAGAAGTCGTTAAGTGTGCAATATGTCATAAAAGTGTACTAAAACGTGTTCATAAACCAATCGTGATGGCAGGTCCAGAACCATATAAGAATGTACCTATATAATATGAATGTGAAGAGTTTTTCGAAGAAACGCTACATTAAAATATACGGATAAAGACATTTTCCAGGATACGATGTCTGCTGCTGTAGGATCAAATTATTAATGGCCGTCGTGGCGCAACATCGTCTAGAGAAAAGTGTCTCAACAAAAGTCTTAACTTTTGATGTACTACAAGTCTTGAAATCAAAGTCGGCAAAAATCCGGCAAAACAAAGCACAACGCCACAAACAAGCCGAAAACCAAAAAAAAGTAAAATGTGGCGATTGTCTAATTTTTTTTTGGTTAAAAACAAGCAACTAAATTTGAGCCAGCATTTTCTGGTGGCCAAATAGAATGTATTTTCTGAGTCTACGGGCCAAGGGCTTTCTTGCAAGGCCTCATTTATACCAAATGACCTTCTATATAAAAAGTTCAATATTGCTTGTCATATACAGGCGAATTAGTGTTTCAATACTACCATGTACGAGTATACTTTTGTCGCTCACGTGAACTGACGTTCAATATAATGATGTTAATGCATAATTAATATTATTACAAAGATTGTTTAACTTAAACGTTATGTGATCATTGATCATAATCTATTCTCTTCTCTACTTGCGGCGTTGAGTTTCGACCACTTAACCGCAACACTACCAGAATTCTTCGAAAAGTGGGGAACAGATATGTCTGAATGGTGCCTTGACAGTAGGATTATAGGTTTCTTCTGGCTATCCTGTTATGTTCGGAATACAATGTGAGGCAAAAGAAGAAAAAAATCTCTTCTCTTTAAATATGTTTGCTTTAGTCGTTATCTAAAGATGACTGATAGGTTTTTATTCAAAAGACTCTTTAATTTAGACAAATGTTTTAACTTACAAATTATAGGAGATCCCTAGAGTAAGAATAGATTGATAGCGCTGTCGTGGAATTGTTAGAGCGTGTCTGGCTGCACCGTGATGAATGTTTGTTTATACTAAAAATATGGATGGTTCTCAGTTTGTGGGCGTAGTTAGATAAAAAACGTGTATAGTATATGAAGAAGGCATTCGGTTTCAAATACAAAAAAGAAAAACATTTATTTTTAAAAATCAGAAAATTTAATTAATTTTAAGTTGTGGGCTCAATCCTCACTAAAGAGTTTGAATTATTTTCATTTTCCTGTTGTTTAACAAAGTGTGGCTTATAGTTCCGAAGTTATTATATTGTTCAGTTAACATCTTGTGAAAATTTTCCAGTAAGTAGGGGAGAGGGGGAGCTTAGAACAGGGGTACCTTTGAAAATATGTGTTAACAGAGTTATTTTAAAAAGAAATTTTAGCAAATTTTTTTTGAGTAGTGGCAGCACTAATCTGCACACGTGTCACTTGTTACCGCTGATATATGAGAGCCAGTTGTTGAGTTACGAGGAGTGTTTGATTTTGAGTAAAATTTTATACATTTTTAACTAAACGCGTAAGGATCGCAGGGATCCAATTCAAGGTATATGGTTTTATTTTTTCCTCTTTTAGTTAGAATGTTTCATATATCATGGAATAAACTAGAGATTACTAGAATTTTTAAACTTTTACTTGAAAAAAAAACGTTTTGAAATTTTCAAATACCACTGAGGCAGCTTTGAACAAAATAAAGGGGGCAGTTTTGAATATTATTATATGTAAAAGCGAAAATGGCGCAGCGGCACGAAGTGTGACTGTAAAATCGACTGGTTGTGGGTTCGATCCCCACTCAAGATTTATATTTTCATTTCTTCGTTCTGGTGTCGAGGCTAACCGCGGTGTTGAGTTTTGCCACTCAACACGGAATGCCTCCAGAATTCTCCTCAGAAGTCTTAACACTAGGTTCCCTCTGCCTACCGTGCTGTGTGCGGGATAAAACGTGAAGCTGATTTTTATTTCTTACGTAGACTACTTCCCCCAATTTCAGTTGCTGGTTACGTCACGTACTACATCCATGTTATCCTTTAAATTTGATTTTTCTAAGTGCAAATTAGGGTAGTAAGCTGTTTATTTAAAAAATATTTTGTTTTATTTTCATAATATTAGATTTATTCTATGATTGATCCCATAATGTTAATTACTTCTACGAAGCCAAAGCTACTTTTTTGTTTTTTTAAAGTTTTTTAAAGTCTATTAATAATATTAAAGTTATTTAACACTAGTACTAGTACAATCGCAATATTAAACTAGGTATATTATTTTTTTAAGTTAACATGGTACTGATATTTGATCTCCATCGTTTCTAATGTTAAGTTTATTGATAAAATTACTTAAAAGCCTTTTAATTTCATTGAATTCGATGATAGTTCAAAACTGCCCCATATATGTTCAAAGGTACCCCGGAAGGGGGGCAGCTTTGAACATTTGACTACTGCTACTAAAGTTGATATTGCACCTTTAACTTATATATTTTTCTACATATGATGCTACGATTTTGTGGCACAATAGTTGGACTAAGTACTGTGAAATAATAAAGAAGTTAAAAACTGTAGAATTTTTAGATATGACGCAAAGTTTAAATATCGTTCGAATGTGCCCCCCTCTCCCCTATACATATATTTAGGGAGCAACCCTTACACATAGTGGTTCACGATTTTATTACAATTACCTTATAAAGTTTAACGAGTTTCGACATATTTCTAATAAACATCCTTCTTTATCGTTTACGCTGATAAGTGTCCATCACTTTTATTGCCCTGTTCCAGCAAATGGCGGGATTTAGTCACGGCAATGCGATATGCGCCATTACATACTATACGTTAACATTAGTATAAAAATTACCCCTTTTTGGATTTAAATTAGGCGATTATTGTGATTGGTATCTATTTATTTATTGGTTTTTAATAAAAGACTAGTCGTTGACTCGTTGCCCGAAACTTCATTTGATTGAAATAAATTTCCATAATTGCTTTTTAAATTCGGGATAAAATTTCGGGAAATTATCTATCAGTACTCAACTTCCTAACCTACCTAAATTCTAAATTTATATTTTCTAGGTCCAGCTATTTTGCTTTGCTTTGCGTTTTCTGCCACTCAGTAAGGGACGTTTTATGAGTAGAAAAATCTTTCCAGTTCGAATCAAACCTACAACCATTGTATTTATTTAGAAACATGCCAACTGCTCCACAATGACGATGCCAGAGATAGAAAAGATAGATAGAAAATATAAAAAAGCAACGTCATGCTATTAGTAGTTTGTCTTTAATAAAACGCAAAGGTCAAATGGTAAACGGTAAAAGTTGTATTAAAATAAAACCAAGCAACGTTTTAAAACTATTTTGCTGTAATAGTGGTTTACGTTGAAATTGTGTTTGCAAAAAACATCCGACTAGTTTTAATTAATCTTCTACTTTTTTACCTTCTTTCAAAGTTTAGAAAAGCTAGTGTTAAGCAATTTTGTTACAGTGTAAATAAGACACAGGCATGCCTCAAATTCGTTAGATAGAATGGAAAAAAATATTTATATTATTTAAATTTTTAGCTTCAGTAAGTAACATTATTAATGTTAATATACTTCGCCTTTCCCCTTTTACGCAAAATTTTCGAGTCGTGGCGTGATATTTTCTTTCCTAAGTGTGAAATAACACTTTAAAAATGTTAAAAATATTTGATACATAGCATTCTCTCTTGCCAAACGATAATTCTTAGTAATTATCTTTGGGTAGCGGAAATTTGTAAAAATCTCCCTACAGAGATGTTAACAACATAAATAAGTTGTAAGAAGCGTATAAAGATTTACGACGTAGCTTGATGAGAACTTATGGCTTAGTGGTCAAAGCGCATGGTGGATTTCCAGGAGGCGCGGGTTCGAGTTCCGCTACGTTCAAATTTTTATACGGTTTCTAAATAAGTATAAGCTACGTTCAAATTTTTATACGTTTTCTAAATAAGTATTTTTCTAAATAAGTAAATAATTATTTTTTTCGAGAGAGAATCAAACCACAATCGTAGCGTTTATAGTCCAATCCTCGGCTTCAATTTTGTACTCTTATTGTTCTCTGAGGATTTATATGTTCGTTAATTGTGTTACATTTCAATTTTCAACTTTTATACAAACGAAAATTGAAAATTTCAAACTTAAAAATGAAATTTTACATGAAATGAACAAAAAATCTATCATTCGCCCCAGCGAGCCGCCCGAAGAAAATCATTTTAGTGCCACGCGAACGCACAAAGCTGTGAAGTTTTTGATGCAATTTATTGTATTGTTTCTCGGCCATTTGAGAGCTCCCTTCCATTAATTATATTCCTTTCGTTCGAACAATGACGATAAATTAGTCAAGAAAAGTTGTCGTTGTTAGAATTATTTTGATAATTTTCTTTTTATAATGTATACACTATTAAAGGCTTCGAGGGGCAGGTTCAAAAGGATGTGACTGTAACGGGACGGTTGTGGGTTCGATCCCCACTCGAGGGGATGAATTATTATTTATGAATTTTTGAAGTGTCTTAACACTCGGTTTTCTCTGCCTACCCTGCCATATGTGTGATACAGCGTGAAGCTGATTATTTTTTGATTTGATTCTATTAAAAGATCCATAAATAAAAAGGTATAATTTTTTTGTATTCATCTAATTACGTCTATTACAATTATGATTTTCTTATATGTTTGTTACAATTTATTTGTTGTTGTTAGCATCTCTGTAAAGAGATTTTTTACAAATTTAAACTGTCCAAAGATAGTTGCTTAGAATGATTTTGAAAATGCTATTTATTATAATTTTATAATGATTTTCCTATTTTTGAATTGTTATTCCCTACTTATATAGAAAAAGTATACAAATTTAAACGAGGCGAGATTTGAAGCCGCGCCTCTTGGAGGCGGTCCAAGTTTTATTTTCATTATAAGATGAAGAACTTCAATTAATTACAATATAGCTAACTTTTAGCAACATTTCAGCGTACATCATTAATATCAATAGAAGTTCTCATTCAACGGTTTGGCGAGTGACGACTGTGGAAGGTACTGTGTTGAGTGCGTTCCGTTTTGTGCCCTTAACTAGGTCGCTGAGGTAACCATAAGATTAGGATAGATATATATATATATATTTTTTTTTTTTTTTTTGAGGTAGCCAAAAAAATAAATTTGTGTTTTGTTGATAAGACGGAACAACCGCTTTGATGCTTTCGTGGATCAGTGAGGTTAGTATAAGCTTAAATAAGTTCATACATTTTTTACACTTATTTCACTCCTTAAACCAAAACATTCAGATTTTATATTATTCATATTTAAATTTACGTGGATATTGGTTTATTCCTGACTGTATACTCTATACTTACTAATTATATTGTTTTCATAGTGCGGTATTGAGCCCCGATACTCGTGGCCCTAATGTCATAGTTGGTTTATCTATTTATGCATTTTAAATCATAATAATATTGCAATATATTATGATTTAAAATATATCTCCAATTCGTAAAAAATTAGGCAACGGAGTATCTTATCGCATCTTATTATAGGTTCTCTATAGCTATTTTATAGATTGAATAATCTTAAATTTTTGGCGCAGTGACAACGTCTGAGTATTAATGGAACGGTTGTGGATTCGATTTCCGCTTAAGGAATGAGTTCTTTTTAATTTCCACTTTTCCACTGAGGAATAGAAAGAAGCGAGGCTTTGAGTTCCGCTACTCAATACGACACAGCTGTGGCATTCAAGCCGAAAGCGAGGACCAGGAGTGTCTTAATTCTTTCTGCCTACACTATAAGCGAGACAAAGCGTCAACCTGAAATAATAATAATAAAATAACATTTGTTCTATATGCGAGTATGTATATTTGAGGCCGTCGAGGTGCAGTTGCACAAGTAGGTAACTGTAAGCACTACAATTATGGGTTCGAATGAAATATTTACATTTCTTAGCTCTGGTAACAAAGCAAAAGCGCAGCGTTCAGTACTGTCATTCAACATGCAACGTCTCAAAAATTCGGCGAAAACGTGTCTTAATGGTAACGGAGTGTCTTAACACTAGGTTCCTAGGTTCCCTCTGTCTACCCTGCTTTGTGTAGGATAAAGCTAAAAAATATATCTTTATCAAAAATTACATAATATTAGCTTGTATCGAATAAAATATCATACATATGTATACTTGTAAGTATGAAACTGACTGGAGCTTTTGTAGCAATATGCAGCATGACAATAATCGGTATGGTCCATAAAGTCCGTTCCTTTATGCATCATAATTGGGTCAGTCTCGTGAGGTGACCATGCAGTTGTGTAAATCATCAGTTTATTTAAATAACCAAAAGTTATAATAAAGGAGGAAGGACTTAAAATTATACCAGATGAAAGGAATCTATTAATTTATTCTCTGTATCTGTTAAAAAAAATCAGCTACACGCTGTATCCCGCACACAGCAGGGTAGGCAGAGGGAATCTAGTGTTAAGACACTCCGTTCCCCACTTTCTGCCGAATTCTGAAGGCATTGCGGCGTGTTTAGTGGCCGAACTCAACCCCGCGCTTAATCTCGACACCAGAGCGAAGAAATGGAAATATAAATTTAAGTAAATATTTCATCTCCTCGAGTGGAGATCGAACCCACAACCGGTCGGTTTTACAGTCACACCTCGTGCCGCTGCTCCACTACTGGCTTCTGTATCTATTATATCCATTTTTTTATTGTCTTAATATGGCGACCGGTTGTCGTTGATTATTGTCATATCTTTCGAGACTCGCAAGGTTATTTCAAATAATTGACGCAAACATTACCAAAACTTCATAAGCTATATAAGAACAGGCAAAACTGATAAATTTTTGCCCCTTTCTTCACACTGTATCCTGCAAATAGCAGGGTACGCAAAGGGAATCTGGGAACCTAATGTTTTTCCTTTAAGGCACTTTCGTTACCCCACGACTTGACTCTGGCATTGTATATAACAAAATATCATCTATTATAGTATACCTACTAAAGAATCGGCCAACGAACTTAGAAGGGGCTAACAACCTAGATTTTCTGAAAGGTCATGCAACATAAAATTCACACTAAAACTTGGCGAGTCATGGCAAATAGTAATTGAGTGTGGTGCATTGCAGTTAGATAACTGCGGTTCGCGAAGCAAACTTCTTCTCGGAATAACTTTTGATTTGTTAAACTTTTGTACTTAAATATTTCATTTCATTTGACAGTGGAATTTTATTTATAAGAAATTTGCTTTTTTTTTTGTGAAATCATTCTAAAAAAGTTTTTTTTCGGTTAAGTTATTAACGCCCTAAATAAATTAAAATGAATATAAAATGTTTTATATAAATTTTATTGTGATTCTTAGCATAAAAACGCTAAACTAGAAGATAAGATAGGAAATAAAGGCTTGCCCAAACGAGTACAATGGGCCAATCAAGTATGAAATTATTTCAAATAAGACAACATCAACGCACTCTGTTATAAAAAATAACGCATTTTAATGGGTTTATAATCTTTTATTATTAATATTTATATGATATTTTAAGTCAATCATCTGCCGGTTGGACGATATATCTTTTAGTTTTAGCTGTTGCGTATAACAGGTAATATCAAATTTAAAAAAAAAACTAAGATAGTAAAAATCTCTTTTTATTATTTTAGGTTTCATCTTTTATGATGATGTATCTTATAACTGCTTACTGTTCTTAATTTAGTAACATTTTATATTTAGTAGACATTTCAAGAAATACTTTCATTTATTACGCCGCGTTTTGTGGTAGACAATGGGAAAACGGAGAAATAATAATTTTGCCCAAAATTTATTTAATTGAAATATATAATTTTTTCAGTTTCACGCTGTACCCGCACACAGCAGGATAGGTAGAGATGACTCTATTTACTATTTTCTGTCGAGTTCTGGTGGCGCGTTGAGTGCCGGATTTCAACAACGCGATTTGCCTCGACACCAGAGCGAAGAAATGAATTTATTAAAATATGATTTCCTCGAGTGGGAATCGAATGCACTACCTGTCACGTTTACTACACTTTTTTTTGTGCTTCTGCGCCACAAATTGAAAAAAATCAAATCATATCAGCTTCACGCTGTATACCGCACACAGCAGGGTAGGCAGACGGAACCTAGTGTTAAGACACTCCTTTCCCCACTTTCTGCCGAATTCTGGAGGCATTGCGTGTTGAGTGGCAGAACTCAACGCCGCGCGTAATCTCGACACTAGAGCGAAGAGATGGAAATATATATATATATAATATAAATATATATATGGCGCCACAAATTGGCTGGCCTCAAATAAATATACCATTTAATATATTTAAAATAATTATTTTAGTCGCGGTACAGTCTCGGTCTCGGCAGATCAATTACCCTCATAGTAATGTTTTCTAGTCCAATTTCACTCCTAACGAGTTTTTGGCAAGCGACCAAGTTATACGATACAATAATGTTAAGTCCCCGGTGAATGGTAAATTTATGTGGGTACATCGATATTGTTTTGTATTTTGTGTTTTGTTTTAAATAATTTATTATTATTTATATTCGTATTTAAGATATAATAGGAAAAAAATTGTAAGAGGCCGTCTTGGAGTAGCGATACAGCGTGTAACTGTAAACGCGACGGTTGTGGATTCGATTTCATGAATGATTTAATTTCCACACTCTGAGTGGCGTTTTTCAGGGTTTTTAGTCATATATGGAAGTTTCTATTTCATCGTCACATATTTTTATTAATTCAATAGTTTAAATACTTCTAATAGACTAGTAAATAGCAAGTTAATAATGGATTATCTTGGCTAGCTGAGTCATTCCTTTTTAGAAATCGCCGAATCATTACTAAGATAAAGGAAATTATTGAAACACATTTGCGCTCCTTAGAGCACGTTGGAATGTTCTAGCTTGCTATGCAATCAGAACTATTACCAAAGAAATTATGGCATTATAATTGGTTGGCATGACATCAATTTTCTTGTCTAATTTTTTTTCTCCATTTGAGAATATATTCTTAAAAGCATTCATCATTTTTTGTAGGGTACTTTCAATTGGCAATTGTTATTCTAATTTAGTCAACATGATAGAATCGAACAGATATTTACATGTCATTTAATCTAAACATAAATGCATAAACATCAATTATACTTTATTATTCTATATAGCATATAGTTCTAATCTATCTATCTAGCTCTATATGACAAAGCATATTAATATATAAAATCAACCATTCAAATATTATTCCACAGTAGCATCTAAAATTCACGATACACACGTGCAGCGTTGTACCCATTAATTCCAATGCAATCAACATTTGTTGAATCATAGTCACCCTAACGAATACACCTAGTGGCCGCTATATTTTGAGCCACCCTCCGCATCCCCCTACCGTACTGGGAACAAGCGTTTGAGGAGGCATTCAAAAACCCACATAGGTTTCGCTATTTCGAAACCAGCTAAATTAATTACTTTTTTTAGCCTCACACTATATATATAACCTAGTGTTAGCACACTCCGTTCCAAGCTATTAATTTTTCGAGACATTCCATGTTTAGCGGCGAAAATCAAAATCAACGATGTGTTTTGTTTGGCTACTAAAGTGAGAAAATGAAAGTATGTCTTGCTCCCGAGTATGTATTGAACCCACAACTATCCTACACCTAATATGTAACATGTAAAAGAAAATAATAAAATAAATTTATTCTGACTGTACAGTTAATTATAAATAGACACCACATGCAATAACTGTTTTCAAAATCGAAATAATAAACTTGAAAAACACAAGAATGAATGTGAAATACAAAAATGATATCTCACTAGGTTCTTTTCTAGACTACTAGCAGAAATCCTATAAAAAAAAAACAGAATGAATGAAATAAAAAAAATAATATACCTGCTCGAAGGACCATAAATTCACATTTGAAATATTCACGTAAATATATTATTCTATACGAATATTCATAAAATAAATAAGAAAAATCAATTCATGAATCCATAAAAGGTTATTTGCACAATAAGTCAACAGATAAATTTGTTCATTTCACCTGTTTACTTTTGCACATGATACATTGAACACTGTTGATATTTACCTGAGAATCAACTCGAGCAAACACGCCTTGAAATGGTTTATAATTAAAAACGAAAAAATATGTTTTTTTATGTACGTATATACATACGTATGCTCGAAATTTGTTTAATTTAGTAAATAAACGTCACCGTGGTGTAGTGAGATAACATTTGTCAGTAAATTCAATGGTTATAAGTTCGGAGTTCGGTTTTCCATCGGGAGATTTTTTTTTCTGCTCTAGTGGATAGAGCGCGGTGTTTGGTCTCACTACTCAATATGCAATGTCTCGGAAATTTTGTAACTTAGTGTTAAGATACTACGTTCCACGGATAGAAAACGGTTCCGCACAAATTTCGGGACACTGCGTTTTGAGTGGAAGAACTCATCTCCGCACTTTGTATTGTTACCAGATAGAGGAAATAAAAATAATTAATTCGTTTTATAAGGAATCGAACTCATAACTGTCAAAACAAAAGATAAGAATTATTCAATTTAATAATCATGCACTTAAATATGAATGAAAAAATGACAGTGTATTTTCCAAACGTCAAGTTTAATATACGCCACCGTCTATCTGTACTGAAATAACTTCCTGTGTTGTTTTTTGTAATACATCCTTATCTAAATTACAGGATTATCAGTTATAGGAAAGTGAAAGTTAATATTGTGATTAATTTTCACTTTCCTATAACTGATATTTACAACAAAATTGTTCGTTATAAAAAACATCTTTTTAGGAAACACGTAGCTTCATGCTGTATCCCGTATACCACTAGGTTCCCAAGTTCCCCCTGCCTATCTACCCTGCTATGTGCGGAATATAGTGTGAAACCAAATAATAAAACCAAAAAAAGCCTATACTAAAGTAGTAAGTACAAAAAGTAATAAACTGTATAAACTATATAAATAAAGAGACGGTAAAAGTATTCCATAAGGCATATGAGTTTTCTTAATTTGAACCGCATTTACTTAACACATTTAGGTAACTCTTTAGGCGACAATTACACGTATGTATTTAGTCTGAAAGCTAAGTTTGTAAATTTGTATGTAAGTTACACTTTCTAAGCTGAAAATTATTATGTTTAATGTACAGAAAGTAATATTTTAACCTCTTGAAATGACCTTGATTTTTAAGAGAATATACAGCTTCGAGCTTTTTCTAGTAACCTTTGTAGTAAACTAGTGCGGAGACACTCTACTCTCAAGCCCGCTTTGTCAATTGTTAGAATCTACCAGGAAGCACGGACTACATGGACGTACTGCAAAGTGTTCTAAGCATCGGGACGTAAAAATCGCGAAAATCAAATATTATATTATTCGATGATATCATATTGCCTGCTGTCAGGTTTCCTGTTGATACCATTTTGCAAGAGGTTTTTTTTTATTTTTATTTTATTACACAGTTACAAGTCGATCAAATAAAAGTACAAGAAAAAGTATATGTTTCCTGCAAAGTATCTAAAAGAACATGTATATATTATGGCGTTTCCAACATCCATTTGGGCACTTTGTATGGAGAACACGCGAAGTAGGTAAAAACAGTAAAAAATACGTCGTACAATAAGAGAATGCATGTTCAAAATGCAGCAAAATACTGCATTCAGTGATATATGTATGTCTAAGCACTTTATGTATCCATTACATTGATATCCAATAGAATAGCTATATTAAAATAGTATAGGTACATATCCGTACCATTAGTAAATGACAAATAAATAAAAGTTAAAATGTTATTTAAAAGCGTTTTATTTCTCCCTCATCAATAATTAAATTGAGGCCAGTCGTAGCGCAGCGGCACGAGGTGTGACTGTAAAACCGACTGATTGTGGATTCGATCCCCACTCGAAGAGATGAAATATTTATTTAAATTTATATTTCCATTTCTTCGCTCTGGTGTCGAGGTTAGGCGCGGCGTTGAGTTCTGCCTCACTCAACACGTAGTGCCTCCAGAATTCGGCGGAAAGTGGGGAACGGACTGTCTTTACACTACGTTCCCTCTGCCTAACTGGCTGTGTGCGGGATACAGCGTGAAGCTGATAAAAAAAAAAATTAAATAATGTGAGCGCAGCATCTGAATATGAAAATTACAGTTGTGGGTTCGATTCCTACTCGGGGGAATGAAACTGTTTTCTTGACGTCTTTAAAATAAATAAATTCACTTTTCCATAAATATTTTCATATTGGATTAAAAAATTTTTACCTGTAAAGTCAACAATGACCTTTCATTTAACCATTTCTCGATAACACGATACTTGTTATCTCATGTATGTTAAACGCGGAACAACTTAAGAAGAAGGGTCAAGAATTTCAGCACGCTCAATTTTGAGCCTTATTTTAAACACAATAAAGTTTTCATTACATTCACAACTTACGTTGTTATCTAATATGTTATCGTTAACATTATAGCCCTTAAGTCCAGGTAATAAAGTTGAGATTACAACGAACAGTTGTACGGTAAGCTGCTCACGTACTTTGGACGTGTCAATTTGAGTGGCCAGTCCTTTGACAATGGTGATAATAAGTGCACTCTTCATAGCTCATTTGATGATGTCTCTTGAAACGTGTCAACATCACCTTGTTAAGACTTAATTTGAAGGCAGAAAGTGGCAGGTGAAAGCGTAATAGTATGGATGAAGATGGTAGATGAGGCCAGTCGCGCAGGGGCGCAGGGGCACAAGCAGGGGCATAAGTGCGACCGGTTGTGGATTCATTTCTCAATGTATAACTGTAGGAAGTGAAATATTTATTTAAATTTATATTTTTATTTCTTCGCTCTGGTCTCGAGACAAAAGCGCGGCGTTGAGTTCCGCCACTCAACATACATTCTGAAGGCATTGCTCCAGAATTTGGTGGAAAATGGAGAACGAAGTGTCTTAATATGCTACCTCTGCCTACCATGCTGTGTGCTGAATACAGCGTGAAGCTGATTTAACTTTAAATAAAAATAAACAATCCTCCTGAGTTTCTTGCGCCGCCGGCTGGTTTTTTTCAGTTAAAAGATGTAAATTTACTGGATCGATCGAAACTTTTAAGAAATGAAACTTGTAATTTCTAACTTTTTATATTGTTTTATTTTTAACATACTATTTTTTTATCTTCTTTATTACATGATACAACTATAATATGTAACATGTAAGTATACTAAATGTCATTTCGTTTTATATCAATCCACACAGTTGTTTCCCTTAAAAAAAAAGGCCGCTAATAAAAAAATATTTGTAAAAACAAAAACCCCGACTGCATAAGACTAAAAAAAAAATAAACAAGCCCAATAGTTTATTAGGATTAACAGTCGGGACCTCTTCAGATTATGCGGGGTTCTTGGTAAAGATTATATTGATTGAAGAATTACTTATAGGTCCCGACTGTTAATCTTTATAAACTATTGGGCTTGTTTATTTTCTTTTTAGTTTTAGGCAGTCGGGGTTGTTGTTTTTACATATATATTTTTATTTTTCATTTTTTGTTAGAATTCATTACGGTAATCATAATCATGATATACTTTTTTGAAATTCTCGTAGTGAGCTCTTGAATTTGATACCCACAATGTGGTATTTGAAACGATTTTTTTTTCACTAAGTCCAATGGCGTCCCACAGCCGCCATGATTGTTTTTATTTAATGTCACCCATTTGAAAACACTTGGGCTCCTAATACAAATCTAACGATACCTTAATTATGTAAATCTGTTCAGCGGTTCTGGAGATATGAGGTAATAAATAATAATACATACATACAAGATACGCGCGAAAAACATAACCTTTCCTTAGCAGTCGGCAAAAAATATCTCACTAATTTAATTCCTGTCAAAGCAATATAAAATGAGTTTTCGCCTAACATTTTAAGTGGGTTGTCGTAAAACGCTATGGAACTCTCGGAGTTAGCGAGTTTATTGCTCGATCGACCGCAACAGCAATGTTAACAAGGTCCAAAGGAACACCATTAAGGTGACGGACGGTCTGATAGTAAACATTCACATAAGGAAGATAACGTGAGGAATCTGCAGATGTGCTTATTTCAATGTATGTACTTATTTAGAAAACGTATAAAAATTTGAACGTAGCGGGATTCCAACTCGCGCCGAATTCTGGAGGCATTGCGTGTTTATTTAAAGTTAAATAATTTAATTAAAGTTAAAGATAGAACATAAATAACATATAATTAAATATTTTTAATTTTTTTTGAAGCGTTATTCTATATGAAATATTTACTTAAATTTATATTTCCATTTCTTCGCTCTGGTGTCGAGGTTGAGCGCGGCGTTGAGTTCTGCCACTCAACACGCAATGCCTCCGGAATCCGGCAGAAAGTGGGGAACGGAGTGTCTTAACACTAGGTTCCCTCTGCCTACACTGCTGTGTGCGGGATACAGCGTGAAGCTAATTTAATTTTAGTTATTCTATACTTAGGAAAGATGTAGTTTTAAATAAGTGACATATAATTAATTCTTAAAGAAAAAAAAAACAGTCACACGCTTTTTTCTACACAACAGGGTAGGCGGAGAGAACTCGGTGTTAAGACATTTCGTTTTCCACGTCCCACTCGAAGACTACGTGTAGTTGAGTGGAGGAATACAACACTACGTTTTCTCTTTCCAGAATGGAGGAATTGAAATGATCAATCGGGTGTTGTCATACAAGGCAGAGATGTTTTCAGGTTTTCTAAATGAAATTTTCAAGGCAATTCAAGGCAATATGAGCCTAGTCGTGGTACAGTGGCATAAAGTGGGACTGTAAGTGTGACAGGTTGTAGGTATGATTCCCACTCGAGAAAATTAAGAATTAAACATTTTCATTACTTCGCTCTAGTGTCGAGACAAAGTGCAGCGTTAAGTTCCGCCACTTAACACGCAATGCCTCCAGAATCCGGCGGAAAATAGGGAACGCAGTGTCTCAACACTAGGTTCCCTCTGAATACCCTGCTGTATGTGAGATATAGCGTGACGTTAAAAGTAAAAAAAAATATATAAAAAAACAAGCAATTTGATATTGTGAAAATATTGGTCCGCCTGAACCGTGTCGTATGTACCTATGGAAAATCAATCGCATGCAAGCTATCGCCACCTAAAACAGTTTCACCAATAGCTAACTAAAATAAAACGGGCCGTGGCACCTGTCGTAAACCGTTCTAAACTTTTTATATCCAGTTTCGAACAAACTATAATCCTAGTTCTGCTTGGTTTTAGAGTTTGTACCTATATTTTTACATTTCCTCAAAATTGTTGTTTAGTTGTTAGGTTCGATTAATTTATTTGAGTATTTTTATTTAGCAATGTACATATGTTTAAAAGTTCTAGCTTATATATTTTTTTTATAAATATGAAAAAAAAAGCCGCACCCAGCAGGGTAGGTAGATAGAACCTAGTGTTAAGACACTCCGTTCCCCATTTTCTTTCAAATTCTGGAGGCAATGTGTGTTGAGTGGCGGAACTCAACGCCGCACTTTGCCACGACGCCAGAGCGAAGAAAATATATATAAAACTGGTCCATTAAAGAGTGACTGACAGAAAACACGCGTAATATTGGACTTAAGAAGTTGAAATGTAGAAATTAATATAAAATTATATTAAAAACGAATTTAAAAATTACTAAATAAATACGCTAATATTATGATAGTCATTTATCAAAAAAAAACACTTTTCTATCACTAATAGACATTTATATTATGAAAGATTCGTACAATTAGAAAGAAACTTATAGAAGGAACTTACCTTCAATGCCAGGTCGTTCACAAACAAAGTAGTTGTGTTCTCGGCAGCTCCTATCGTTCCACATGAAAGTGGGATGGGCAGGTCTAGGTGGGAGCTCTCGGCGTGCTTCAACGCAATCTTGTCCTGACGTGCCGTCGTCATTCGGCTGCCCAGCGTGCTTCCTCCATCCGGGGAACCAATCTAGGCAAAATAAGACGCTAAAATAAATTTTAATGTTAAGGGTCGATATTTCCATAACTCGCTTACTGTTAGGGTGTCGCTATTACAGATAAAAACAATACAGTCATATTAAAAATAATACATAAGAAGCCAGTGCAACTCTCCCATGCTTATCGGGCTATACTCTTTTGAAAAAGGAAAAACGGAACCCTTATAGGATCACTTCGTTGTCCATCTGTAAAGACCATTTTATGCCGAGATTGCATGGAGGTAAATCTACAGTCCTTTGTAGTACAGAAAAAAAAATCTCATCAGTCTCAAGTGACATTGAATCTACTATCACCACGCTCAAAACCAAACAAGATTCCACTGCGCCACGTCGGTCTCATCATATTTCAAGCACAATAATAAATTCTAAACATAAAATTGATCGTAATATACCTAATATTTTAATTCAATATCTCCGAGCAGAAGGCGTCGGACATTGATTAATGCGGGAGAGAGCTTTGCAAAATGAAATAAGTAATTAGATGCCTCTCTTTACAACGCAATATGCTGCTTAATAAACATTGGATTATTCTAGAACGATCATCTTTTGTTTGAAATGTTATTTTATTATATTATTTTTCTGACACCTTCTCTCAGTTGGAAATGTGTCTGTAGAATATAATTAGCTACTTAAAGAATATAAAGAAGATTATAAATATTATGTTTAATATTTGGAGGTTTATCTACTATACAGTATACAAGTATTATAGAAGAGTATAGAGCAATTGTGGAGCTGGAGCACAAGCGTATGACTGTAAACGTAACAGGTTGCGGGTTCGATTTCTCAAGGAAATTAAATATTTAATATTTTCATTTTTTTGCTCTGTTGTCAAGGTAAAGCGCAGATTTATGTTTCACCATTCAACACGCAATGCCTCCAGAATTTGGCGGAAAGTTTCCTTCTGCCTACCTTGCTACATGCGGAATACAGTGCGAAGTCGAAAAAACAGTAGTATAAGGATGAAATGTTATTGGTTCTTATTTGTAAAATTGTGTAATCAGAGGGACCCTGGGAACCTAGTGTTAAACCACTCCGATTCCATTAAAACACTTCCATTCACCATTACGTTACATTTGTTTGTATTACTTTTATTTTCACGAAAAACATGTTGGGATAAGAAAAAAAACATAAAAGAAGAAAATTCAGCATTAAGTATTCCATGTCAGAACTAACAACTTGATAGAACAAATACGAGAAGACCAAAATAAATTGTAGGTTGAACTAAAGCAAAACAAAGGGATGGAAAGGAATTTGGGTCTCAGTACATTCAACAAGTTTTTGGCCGCTGTAGCGTTACATGGTGTGATAGATGACAGGCAAATTTTAATAATGGATTGTTTTGGTTGGAGTTTGTTAAAAGTAATTTGGAAATTTTAACCACATATTGCTTATTTTGTTTTAATAGCTTCATTGACGTTTATTCTCTGTATCTGTATCTTGCATATAGTAGCGTGGAAAAATCAGAGGAAATCTGGGAACCTAGAGTTAAAACATTGCATTTCCATTAAGACCAAGAACCAGTCCGAGGAAACATGAAATACATATTTAATTTCCTCGATATATAATACAAAAATATTTTTTCTATCCGCTCTCTACGTATATATATATATATATATATATATATATATTCTATCTCTCTCTCTCTCTCTCTCTCTCTCTCTCTCTCTCTCTCTCTATATATATATATATATATATATATATATATATATATATATATATATATATATATATATATATATATATATATATATTTAAGGTACAATTTATTTTTTATCGATATTTCGTCTTTTTTTAATAGCTTTACACATTCTACTCATTTATTCTAATATTTTTTTTTAAGAAGGGTACGCAAAATAATCTAAAAAAAATGCCTCAATTTTTAATTGGAGACCAATTTTTAGCGGAACTAACCAAGAGATTTTTTTTTCAGCTTCACCTGTATGCCGCACACAGCAGCGTAGGCAGAGGGAATGTAGTGTTAAGACACACCGTTCCCCACTTTCTGCCGAATTCTAAAGGCATTGCGTGTTGAGTGGCAGAACACAACGCCGCGCTTAACCTCGACACCAGAGCGAAGAAATGGAAATATAAATTTAAGTATTTCATCTCATCGAGTGGGGATCGAACCCACAATCAGTCGGTTTTACAGTCACACTTCGTGCCGCTGCGCCACGACTGGCCTCAATTTCATCAAGAGCTAGTAAGAAAATTATAAAGAACAATGAAACATACTTATTTAGAAAACGTATAAAAATTTGAACGCAGCGGGACTCGAACCCCGAACAACTTATTTATGTTGTAAGTTGTAACAAGTGTATAAAAATTTCGACGTAGCTTGGCGAGAACGCATGGCTTAGTGGTCAGAGCGCCTGGTCGGTTTCCAGGAGGCGCGGGTTCGAGTCCCGCTGCGTTCAAATTTTTATACGTTTTCTAAATAAGTATTTTTCTTTCCTAAGTGTGGAATAACACTTTAAAAATGTTTAAAAAACAATGAAAGAATTGAAATAACAATTTTCGAGTACTCAAACCAAATCAGACCTCAACTCGAACAAGTCAAGTTTCCAACTTGCGGCGGACAAATTAGTAAAAGGTACTCGTCGGTAAGTTTTTGACCGCAAGAAGGCATTAGGGTTAGCACGAAACTTTATTTTTAGAGAACATTTTTGTTTATTATTCAACTAGCTGTTACCTAAGGCTTTGTCTCCGTTGTTAAATTGAAATACCTAGATAGTATCAAAATGATTAACGATATAAAATCTATAGCCATCTTCCACAGTGGACCAAAATAAAATCTATTTGGACCAGTAGTTCCAGAGATTAGTGCTTCTATACAAGTAATCTAAATAAACACTTATACTTCAGCTTTTCAATATTATTGTGGATTAGTATAGATAATTTAAATTATAAGGAATTTGCGTTTTAAATGTTATAATGATTAAATATGATGAAGTTGTGGCACAGCGTATGACTGTAAACGTGATGTTATGTCCTCTCCACTCGGGGTATAGAATCATATTTATTCTTTCATTCTAGTGAGTATTTTATAAAAAGTAAGGTATTGAGCTCCATACACTCGGCAATGTTTGAAGAGATGTCTGAAGAGAGAGAGAAGAGATGAGGAGGCAAATCGCGGGGTTGAGTTCCACCATTCTACACGCAATGCCTTTAGAATTCATTTCAGAAAATGGCGAATTGTCTACACTGGGTTTGATTTACCTACTTTACTGTCCGCGGAATAAAGCGTGAAGCTGATTTTTTTTGTATATCTCTAGTAATCGGACTGTTATTGTGACGGTTATGGGTTCTATTCCGACGTTGTATTCCGCCACTACACGCTTTGTTTCAAAATTTATAGAAATTATTGTTTATTTAAAATCTTATTTTATGCTTTTATAAGCTTTTATTTGCCAGATTATTTTTATAAATATTTGTCTTTAAAGGAGATGGTTAAAGGTTCAATTTCCAATTGGAGCAATAAAATATTTTCATTTCCTCCTCCAACGGGAAATATTAAGAACGGCGTTGAGTTACGCGACTTAACACGCAATGTCACTACGTTACTATATGCGGTAATATACTCCTCTTGACCTATTTTGTACCTTTACTTATTATTAAATACATATACAGTAAGTCTTCAGTAAGTTAAGTAAATAGAACTCGTCTAAGTCAAGTCTACAAAGTGTAGAAGTTCATCAAGGGACTGAATTTGTGTGTAAATGTTATGTTGATGGAAGTTACAAGTTAATGTTATAGCTAGTTTATAGTATTAAAATATAAAGAAAAAGTAATAGCACCTTTATGCATTTTCCGCATAGCAGGATAGGTGGAGGGTACTTAGTGATAAGACACTCCGTTTCCAACTTTCCGTACAATTTTTATAGTTCGGGGTTTTATAGTTCGGGGGGGTCCCGCACCCAAGGGGAAAATGAGTAAAATGTCTATCACTAGGCTGTATCTCATGAACCGTAATAGTTAGACAGTTAAAATTTTCTCAGATAATGTATTTTTGTTGCCGCTACAATCTAAAATACTAAAACACAGAATGAAATAATGATTAAAAGGGTCTCAACCATCTTTTTATAGATATTAGTAAGGAACGTGCGCAAGACTGACTTGCACTTGAGTGGTTTTTAAGACATTTTGTGTCCAGCGACGGAGCTCAACTTCGCGTTTTGTCTTGTTACCAGAACGAGGAAATAAAAATAATTAATTCCGAAATCGAACTTACAATCGGCGAACATTGTGCTGTTGCTATGAAAAAAATAGGAAAAAAAATATTTTTAGAGAAAAAAAGAGTTTTAATTAGAGCATCAAAAACCTTGTTAAAATACAAAATAAGATTTCATATTGTGATTGCTCAAGAAAATGTAAGTTACAGTAACCATTTGGCATTTAAGTTCAAAGAGCGTTGTCCAGAAAGCAATCTCATTTAGAATACGGAGTTAAATATCTTCCTTTGAGAATAAAATGGCTTCGAGCTTAAGTAGTATCCAATTACAAATCATAATACTTAATACAGGGTAGACATACTTATGGTACCTTCTCAGCTATCATTTATCTATACAGGGGGTTACGCGATCGACAGATCATCGGCTGTATATGGGGAGAGGACCTCAGTCCATTTCATCCCATGTATGTTCACCGATTTTCAGTGGTTCGACAGATATTTGAAAATTTGTGATTTTTTTTGGAAAAAATCTGATTATTGAAGAAAATTGTATTTTTTCTCAATATAGCTCATTGAGCTCTATACAAAAGCTTTACTATTGTAGTAAAGCTTTTGTATAGAGTAATATTTAAAAACTACCAGCTTTTTTTAGCAACACTATTTATCCAGCACACAGCAAGGTATTGAGAAGGAACCTAGTGCTAAAACACTTTGTTCCCCATTATCCGCTGAATTATGGAGGTATAGCATGTGGGCACAGCTAAGAAATGTTAGATCGTAACATCAAAACAATTAATAATAATTTAAATTTTCATCATGAATGATCATTGTTAACTATATCGAAATCATTAATTTATTATATACTATAATAGCAATTTAATATTAACTTTAAGATTCTGATGCAGCAGGAAATTAAAGAAGAAATGCTCTTAGCGAGATTATGGCCGCATAGAATTTTAGAATAGGGCTGGTAATTCTACTTTATACTAATAAAGATTTTTAACATTTGATTTTTAAATTTTCATGTTTTTTTCTTTTTACTTTAAGCGAAAAATGTTTTTGACATTAAATAAAATATATAACACTTTTCTTATTTTAAATTAGTGTTAAAAGACTCCGTTCCCTCTCCTCCTCCCCTTTATTCTCTTCTTTTTTATGCATCTTTTTTATGTGGAGTGGCTGCACTCAATACCGCGCTTTATCTTGTTACCAGATTGAGGAAATGCTAGTAACATATTCCTCCAAATGGAATTCGAACCCACAACATTCAGACGCTGTACCACAGTCACAATGGCCTCAGATGTGGCATACGTATGAATTAAAAATAAAATAGACCAATGGAAAAACTTAGTGCTAGACAATCCTGAATTCCTTTTACAAGGAATGTCTTGAGCTCGCGAAGCGTTGTGGCCTCTAACCTACATAATATAATGGCCGCTATATGTTATACTACGATTAAGCTAACTGTGATATCAATTATATTATTAAAATTAGTTTAGTTTATACTTTATTGCACACAAAAAGAAAAATACACACACAGAAAAGAAATAAATACAAACAAGTATGCAAAGGCGGCCTTATTGCTTCAAGCAATCTCTTACAGGCAACCTTCCAAAACAAAGGACATAAAATATAAAAACAGAAGAGTGGAATAACGTTAAGTGCACATAACAAAAAAAGATAATACTAAGTAACATTTACACAATTAATACTTTAAAGAATAAGAAATACTACTTTTTATTGGCAGATTTTTTTACAATTTCACGCAGTATCCTGCATAGAGTAGGGTAGGCTATGAGAAAACTTGTTAAGATAAATTACTCTGTCTTTCACTTTCCGCTCGAGTTCGCGTCACTACCTTTGAGTGGTGGTAATCAAAGCCACACTTTTTATAACCAGGTTACAAAAAAAAATGTTTTATTTCGCTTTATGAGTTTCGAACCCAATACCCCATCGTGTTTACATTTAGACAATGACGTACGGCGCCGTGATGGTACTACTAATAGCTCTACGAAGTACCGGGATAGTATCGGTAAGTAGTACCGGTATTTTTTGATTTACCTAGTCAAAATGCACACACACACATGCACACACATACGCACACACATACACACACACACACACACACACATGCACATATACACGCACACGTACACAAACATGCACACACACAATGTTCATATATATTGAACACAGTTTATATATATGATTGCATTTCTGTAGAGATATGTAAACAACGTCTCAATATACCAGATCTCAGCAATTTGCATAGCAAATGTTATGCATTTAAAATAACAAACGTGCGGTATGCTAATAGTTTTGATGCACTTATTATGCATTTGCATATTCTTTCCCTTTTGTTTGATAAATACCAGTATTGTGTAAAGTAAAATTAATTTTGATCGCAATTTTTCAAAGGCTTTATGTCAGACGTTTATAGAAATTTAAGAATCACATTATAGAGAGAATAATATGTAGTTTATAATATATACTATGTTTTACAAGTTGTTTTTTTTATTTTCCACATAGTTTTATCTGTGTTTGTCAGTTAGAGGTCATACTGGTTTAAACTTCTTAATTTTTTGGCTACGTTTCAATTTATATATTTTTTTCTGGTTTTATTATTTAAAATTAAGAAATAGTAATTTCTGATAGTACTTTTATACTTTTCTATTAGTAATTAGAAAATGCCATATCTGTACCAAATAATGTCAATAGGAATCTTTCAAGATTTACCCCTATAAATCCTATTTTTCTTAACCAAATTACATTTCCTGCGCTAGTATGTTGCTATATGTGCAGCTTGTATATTTTATAATGTCAATTTGCAATATAAACATTAGATTATAGAAATCAATAATTCATCTCAAAACGTCCTGAAACTAGTCACCACCTACTAAAAAGACCAATCTTCACAAAAACTAAGTAAATAACGAACACGGAGAAGACTTATAGATACTTTCTATAAGTATAAAGTAGTCAACCTAAGTAAATTGTTTACATCTTGCCAAAGTGGGATTAAGATTACCGTATCAATTTCAGCTGCCACCTGAGTCAATACACTGTCCATTTACTGAAAGATTTAGGTACGCTAGAAGGTAGCATAAACAAAACCTTATGTAAGTAAAGTAATTATTAACCTGATACCGCAGGCCGTCGTGATGCAAAAGGACATGGTTCGATTCCCATTCGGGAGAATGAACTATTTTATATTTTCATTTGCTCGCTCTATGATTGAAAGGCGGCGTTGATTTCTACAACTTAATACGCAATACCTCAGGAATTCGGCGGAAAGTGGGTAACAGAAGTGTCTTAAGGAAAACGGAGTGTTTTAACACTAGGTTTCCAAATTGTATCTGCCTGTAAAAAATCTATGACACCGTTGTTTTATGAATATTATGAAGCTCATTAGTTTGTTTGGTTGAACTCACTAATCTCAGAAACATCTGACCCGAAATGATTTTTGTGTTGGATAGTATATCAAGAAAATGTTTATATTTTTTACATTTTTTAAGTGTTATTCCACATTTAGGAAAGAAAAATACTTACTTACAAATCTCTTAATAAGTATTAATGTTTACGTTTACTCTTAGAATTATGTGTCATGTATTATACATAATTAATTATTTCCATTTGCCCAGTGGAGTGTAGCCGTAAGCTAAAACTAGTTCAATTGTAAAGAGATTAAACGATACTTTTTAAGTTTGCAAACACACTGTGGCCAGTCTTGGCGCAGAGGCTCAAGCATATGACTGTCAACGCGACATGTTGTCGGTTCGACTTCCACTAGAGGAAATAATATATTTAATATTTTCAATTCCCCGCTTTGGTAACGAGGCAGAAGGTTCCTAGGTTCCGCGGCACGCCTTACTATAAACCGTCGAGTTTACAGAGATACGTGCCGCGGCGTCACGACCGACTTAACAGTATTAAAATTTGTAACTACTAACTAAAATACGATTTATAGCTACAAGCACAACGCAATTAAGCAAATTGATCATACAAACACATACAAACGCCTTGTCTAGACCGGCTGGCGTCTTGGGATGTCTTACTTTCTTATAGGCTCTTAGTTCTTACTCTGATCTTAAAAATACATTGTGAAGACAGCTTATTGTATTTATTATATTAATTCAATGAAAAAAATATTTAGTCGTCTTAAGCAAGGTAAGAAAAAAATGAAGAAAAAGAAAATAAAAGATATTCTATGATTTTTTTTCAGGCAGCACTGGGTTCCTTTTGCCTATCATGCTATAGGCGGGTTCCTTTTGCCTATCCTGCTATAGTTACAAGAAGGTGAAAAAAACACAAAAGCACGGGTAATAAAGCTTAGAAATACTCACGTGCATATGAAAAAGGCAGTCCATCTGACCATCGGAACTCGCCTTCATGGACAGCGTCTGTTGCACCTATCCAGTATACATCATCAATTCCAGCACCAGGTCTGTAAGTAATGTATAATATGTTTTTTTTTAATTTTATGACAGAATTCCGACGGGTCATTCCATAAATATTTATATTGAGCTGAAACCCTCCTATTTCTGCCATTAGGCAGAAAGTGGGGTACAGAGTGTCTTAACACTAGGTTCCCTCTGCCTACCCTGCTGTGTGCGGGATACAGCGTGAAGCTGAGCTGAAACTGAACATATAAATCCTGATTTAAAACTCAAATCAATATTATATCATCATAAAACCAATTAAGTTAATATTTTGACATACCAAACGAATAGTCTGAAATATCAATACAATACGTTCGGAACTCATGCCAAAACATTGTTTAACTTAGAACAAAAGTTTGATATTTGGTGATGTGAATGTTTCAGTTTATTTGCGCGCAACAATTGAATGGAAACAATGTGATTTTTGATACAAAGCCTCAATATCTTGGATTTGCATGTATAATATATTTAAGTCTAAATAAATTCTGATAAAAGTTGGCTTATTTTAATACTAGCGGCCCGCCCACGGCTTCGCCCGCTTAAAATACATGATTATTGATTTAAGCAAAATTGATTGACAACTATAATAAAATAAAATAAATAAATAAATCAGCTTCACGCTGTATCCCGGCACACGGCAGGGTAGGCAGAGGGAACCTAGTGTTCTAAAATAACTGTAATGTTTGCATATTAACTCCTGTTTGCATATCTCTATATCTTATAAAATAAGAACGATTTTTTTCTCTGTCTGGCCTTTCTACGTTATCTTCTTCTAAACCACCCAACGGATTTTGATGCGGTTTTCACCATTATGTAGAGTATTTCTCAGGGAAGGATTATATATGGTTTATTATATGTATATTTTATTGTAATTTGACATAAATATGATAAATGTGTATAAAGTCCTACCCGTTGCGACACTTTCACGCATGCGCTGCTTTAATG
>JAATLQ010038134.1:0-79999 GCA_013421005.1 Heliconius erato x Heliconius himera | reverse complement strand
ATTAGCTTTACGTATATTTTATGAATATCAAATATCAACATTGGTCATATTTTTTAGTTCGAAATAATCAAAAATTCTTATAGCAGTTACGATAATGTCGTAAACAAATCATATTAGAATATTACAGATTAAAGTAATATAAAATTATGTTAGAAGTCATTAGAGTTGTCAATCAATTCTCCTTATTAAATCAATAATCATGTATTTTAAGCGGGCGAAGCCGTGGGCGGGCCGCTAGTGTAGAAATATTACATATTATTTAGCCATTACTGTACTCTGTATGAAGAGGAAATCGACACTGGAACAGGAAACTGCTTTAATATAGCGATATTTGACATCGAAAAGAAAGTTTCTTATTCAGCGGAAGTTCACCCTCCGGCGTACTTGATCTTGGAGATCATTTTAATTTCATAAAAACAGTTTAGCTATACTTCAAGTACTGCTATAAAATTGTTTTCTTCAGTTCCACGCTGTACCCCGCATGCAGCAGGGCAGACAGAGGGAGTCTAGTGCTAAGACACTCCGTTTTTCACTTTCCACCGAGTTCTAAAGGCATTGCGAGTTAAATGGCGTAATTCAACGCCGCGCTTTGCCTCGTTACCAGAGCGTGGATATGAAAAATTAAATATTTCGTTTCATCGAGTGGGAATCGAACCCACAAACTGTCGTGCTTACAGTTACACACTGTTCAACGCTTTCTCGGTCATGGCGCAATAATGGCGCTGGCGCCAAAGATATTGGTATTGTTGTATATTCGAGAATAAATGGAATTTTTGCGAATAATTTAGTTTCTATAATAAACGGAAAGTGAAAAGGAGCAATATTTTTTTTTCCAGATTATAGGCGTCTAAAAAAAATCAACTATTAACTTTCTAAACAGTAAAATAAATTAGATGTAGCTCGTCTTAGCTTACCACATGAAACAATTATTTATAATAATTAATATTCTCAAATCGGGCATTATGTTCCGCCACACAACAAGCAATGCCTCCAAACGAAACACCGGAAGTGTTTAAGTTACACAGGAGTGTCTTAACACTAGGTTCCCAGATTCCCTCTGCCTACCCTGGTATGTGCTGGATACAGCGTGAAGCTTATATTCACAAATAATTCATTCAAATGTTATATTGCAAATAAATATTACATGTTAAAATAAAAACCAACATAAGCTCAAAAATTATACGAATGTAAAACCTCGCTAAAACTCATTTCAGTGTGTATTGAAGTGTCAACGTTTGACAATCCTCGCTAAGTCACTCATAGGTATGTGAGAAAATATCACAAATTTTGACATACAATAATAGCCCTTATACCTTTTGTTGAAAAATGCAAAATCTCTTGAGTTAGAAAAACAAGGGATTTTGGATTTTCAATGAAAATATAAAAAAATGTATATCAATATCGATCTGAGTGGTGTTAATCTAACAGACAGAATAACCTCTGGATAGAGAAATTCAAAATTAGAAAGAGCTTTCGACCCACTTCTGCTTTGGCACCTCTTAGATGCAGTGAAGCAATGTCGATAATGGCTAAAACAGTTTTAAAATTCTCTCCCGAGGAAAAATTCTTTTAAGATGCGATAAAAACCTACGACTACTTAGTTCGTTAGTTATATAAATTTTTATACGGATTAGAGGATATTTCTTTTTGTTAGTAAAATTCGGAAGTTATAGCTTTTGATCTAAATTCTTTCTTCTACAGTAATTTTATAATATTAAACGACTAGGCCTAGGATTTGAGGCCAGTTGGCGCAGTGGCACGAGGTGTGACTGTAAAACCGACTGGTTGTGAGTTCGGTTCCACTCGAGGAGATGAAATATTTAATTAAATTTATATTTCCATTTTTTAACTTTGTTCTGGTGGCAAGGTTAAGCGCAGCGTTCTTCTGCCACTCAACACGCAATGCCTTCAGAATTCGGCAGAAAGTGGGGAGCGGAGTGTCTTAACACTAGGTTCCCTCTGCCTACCCTGCTATGTACGTGATACAGCGTGAAGCTGATAATAATAATTAATCGACTATTCTCAGTCATGGCGCAGGGGCACACGCTTGTAAGCGCAGCAGAATGTGGGTTCCATACCCAAATAAAACAAATTAAATAAGTATCCCGCGCACCGCAGGGTAGGCAGAAGAAACCTAGTGTTAAGACACTCCGTTCCCGATTTTCCACCGAATTCCGAAAACATAGCATGTTGAGTGGCGAAACGCAACGCCGCGCTTTGCCTAAACACCAAAGCGAAGAAATGGAAATAAATTTAAATAAATATTTCATCTCCTCGAGTGGAGATCGAACCCACAACCAGTCGCGTCACACTTTGTGCCTCTGCGCCACGACTGGCCTCAACATCTTGAACAGTAAGAATGTAAAACATAGTTACTCTAAAATATTACTAATAATTTCAATATAAATATATAACATACTTGTACTACATGCATGTATCGCTACTAGCGACCGCGTTCTTGCGGTGTGTTCAAGCATAAATAAATCAGTTTTACTGGGTGCTATACGACACACTACTACTACTACTACTATAAGAACGAGATGTTTCATTCAGTATTCAGTAAGGGATTATATCACTTCATAGTTTAGTTTTCGAATAAGTGTCACGCTGTATCCCGCACACAGCAGGGTTGACAGAGGGAACCTAATGTTAAGACATTCCGTAGTCTATTTTAACTTGACAACTTGAAATTAATATTAAATAAATAAAAAAAATAAATCAGCTTCATGCTGTATCCCGCACACAGCAGGGTAGGCATAGTGTTGTACACTCCGTTCTAGTGTAAGACACTCCGTTCCCCAATTTCTGCCAAATTCTGGAGGCATTGCGTGTTGAGTGACAGAACTCAACGCCGCGCTTTGCCTCGACACCAGAGAGAAGAAATGGAAATATAAATTTAAATAAATATGAATATTATATAATATTAAATGTTAATAATGAAAATAATAAATATTAAATAAAGTCATCATTGTCTGTAAGAAATCCGTAATGCTTAATTTTTTCATTATGATATTATTACGAACGAACGAAGGAACACCATGTTTCATATCTGATAAGCGACTGGTGACGTCTATTATGATTTTTTTAGCTTCACGCACCGGCTTCACAGCCGGGAAGACAGAAGGAACCTAGGAACCCAGTGTTAAGACACTCCGTTCTCACGAAGACACTTCCGTTCCCTACTTTCGGTGTGTGACGGAACCCAACGCCACGCTTTGAGTTCTTCTCATTACGAGAGCGGGGGAATGACAATATTAAATGATAATGGAAATAATTTATATCATAAAAAAGGAAATTAGCTAAGCCTTAAAAACAAGAAAAAGATATATATACTCTTTGTAATATTAAGCGTTTATATAAAATTTTCAAACAATAGGTAGCCCTTTGAGAAAGATTCCGTAAAAGAGAAAAGGAGTTAAAACAAAACTAATTTCTGAGCAAAAATAAAATATTCGGCCGATTTTGAACTTGAAAGAGTTTAAATATTATTTAACAATTCATATTTAAGATATTTAATTATAAAAAGATATTATACAATAAAGGTAAAACGCCATCTAATGAAATCTTGTGATGGTAATGGGTTTGATCACCTCTAACGAGATAATTATTTTATCTTATTCAGCTTCACGCTATATCCCGCACACAGCAGGGTAGGCAGAGAGAACCTAGTGTTAAGACACTCTGTCTCCCACTTTCCGCCGAGTTCTGGAGGCTCGTGTTGCAAGTGGCGGAACTCAACGCCGCGCCTTGCCTCTCAACACCAGAGCGATGAAATGAAAATACAAATGTAAATAAATATATGATTTCCTCGAGTGGGGATTGAACCCACAACCAGTCGATTTTACAGTCACACTTTGTGCCCTTGCGCCACGACTGGCCTCAATATATATTTCTGTACCCGAACGGAGTGTCTTTACAGTAGGCTCCCTCTGCCTACCCTGTTTGCAAGATACAGCATGAAGCTGATTAACCCGATCTGATACCATAATTATTTAACGATTGTTGTCAAAATAATGTTAAATACTTATTAAGAGAACGTATAAAAATTTGAACGTAAAACCTGGATTTGAATCCGCGCCTCTTGGAAACCGTCCAAGCGCTCTGACCGCAAAGTCATACGTTCTCATGAAGGGACGTCGAAATTATTATTTATTTATAGCTATTTAGTTATTTATGTTGTTAGCATCTCTGAAAGGAGACTTTTACAAACATAAATAAGTTGTAAAAAGCGTATAAGAATTGGTTCTGTGGCGTATTTCCTTGTAATATAATGTATTTTTTTAACGCGCGCTGTTAAAATGTTTTTAGGTAGATATTAAATATATTTTTATGTTAAAAGCTTCCAATGATTAAAATATTTTTACAAGTTTCTAAAAAAAAGACTTTCCTTAGTGCTCTCCACGCAAATAAGAAAAAAAAAATAAAAAAAAATGTCTTTTATTAACCAATATACAAAATAAAGTTTGAAAAATGAAAATACTTTATATGACACTTATAAAATAGAATCGAAAAAGCCTTAAAAGTATTCTGAACAAGTACAGAATATAATATATAACATTAGATCCAAAAGGCTAGTCTCTAAGAGTTCATAGGAACAAATATAAAAACGAAAAGCTTATTTGAGACCGTCATGACGTAGAAAATTAAAATATTAATAAATAATATTTTATTATTCCGAGTACGAATCGAACTCACGACCGTCGCGTTTAAAGTCACACGCTTGTACCACTGCGCCACGACTGACTCAAAAGAAATCTAATTGAATATCTTTAATATATATAGAGGCCAGTCGTGGCACGGGGATCTGTGTCTGTGTGCAGGATACAGCGTGAAGCTGATTTATTTGTTTATTTTTTAATATAGAAATAATGTTATAGTTCCTAATAATTATTATTCTTACATACTAGACATACCCACACATAACTTTTGTCTTGCATTGCATTCGTGTGCAACTTTCCTTGTGAAATAGCAAACAAACTTGCAAGGAGGAACTATATGACAAGCTTAAATCCGTTCGACGTTGAAAATAACATTTTAAAGAAGACTGAAACTTTTGGGCCTAAACGTAAAGAATTGAGATGTGTAAAGAATTGAGATGTGATCTAAAAAAATTACAATTTTTTTTTATTTTTAGAATAGCAAATAATAAATTAATTGACAATCTGGAAGTGGAGAAAAATGAAAAAAATAAGTTTTAGATCCTTAATCGATTAAAATCAATCATCAATCAAAATGTTTTATTTATAATTAATAAACATTAATGCTTAAACAATTCAGTAATCACATATTTTATAGAAGATGGTATTCAAGAAATTGTGCTGCGAACTTAACTTCACTTTTATCAAATCTCTAATAACTCAACTCTCAGATTGCCAAAATTTATATAGTTTTCAGGGAGGGAATGACGTACCTAAATCTATTAAATCATACCATTTTCATATCTTTACATTCTGGGCCCAAAAATGTATGGAATAGTTTGTCTCCTTTATTCCTTTTAACATTTAATAGAAAATAATAAAGTTATTTATTGAACAGAAATCAAAACTAAAATATTTATTTAAGAATTAGCTGAAGTAAATTATTTTAACAAGCAAGGAATGAAGGTAAAATAACGCGATATCAAAAGTTCATCTCAGGTACTTATATCATTAATCTTCTTTATAACGTTATATTTGATGAGAAGAAACATTTTCTGGAAATATTCAATTTTAAATGAAAAATCTGGTAAATATCACGTTTAACACAAAGTAAGATGCTGACACATCCTCCTCATATCTTCAGTCAGCTTATCTGGAACTTAGAGCATGAATATATTACAGTGATGAGACTTAACGACCTAAGTTAGTCTGTATATTAAATTCTTCTTGGGAAATGCTATTTTCAAAATTTTTAATATTTTTTTTATTTAGTTATTTTTTTGTATTATTTAATTTCGCTTATTGAAATATTTTTTATATGGGCTTTTGTAAGACGAAATGATAAAAGAATCCAATACAAAATAAGTAATCTTTTTTTTTAAATATGAATGTATCGAGATAATTAAAATTTTTGTAAAAATTACGTTAGCTAAAATCCTTATGTATTGCCACCAATTCAAACAATACTTTATGATAATCATTTGACAGAAGGATATTCTTTAAAAATATTTAAAAATAAAAATTAGATAGATAGAAAGATGAAGCTTTTTATTGTTTATAATGGATTTTACAAGGAAAAAAAAACAAATGTGAAAAAAAAAAATTGCGCAAAGATATAAAATGCAAAGACGACCTTATATACTAATAATCTTTTACAGGTAAACTTAGAGGCAACAAAAATAAGTTAATTATTAAGTTTCAGTTTTTGTTTAGATGTATCCGGTCTTAAGCGTAAAGCGGGGTAGGCAGAGGGAACCTAGTGTTATAAGACTCGGTTCCGCAAAAATACATTCCCCCGAGTGGGAATCCAACCCAAAATCGTCGCGTTTACAGTCACACTTGAGTCGCTTGTACCACTGTGCCACGACGGTCTATTCTAAAACAATAGATTATAGGAAAAGTCATGGCTAAAACTTTGTATATCTAGAGAACAAGGGGAGCGCACTTACATAAACACATCCCTCAGAAACATATTAAGCAAATTGTAAAATATGTCACAAAACTTTTACTACCCATTACCTTAATTGCTACTATATAAATTAAGAACTATATAGGTAGCGTTGTATATTATGTATTATGCAGAACAATTAGAATTATGGTTCTTCGTAAAAATTTTGGCAACATTGTACTGAAAGGCCAATCGTGGCGCAGCGACACAAAGTAAAACCGACTGGTTGTGGGTTCTATCCCCTCTCGAGGAGATGAAATATTTAATAAATTTATATTTCCATTTCTTCGCTCTGGTGTCGAGGCTAAGCGCGGCGTTGAGTTCTGCCACTTAACACGCAATGCCTCCAGAATTCGGCAGAAAGTGGGGAACAGAGTGTCTTACACTAGGTTCCCTCTGCCTACCCTGCTGTGTGCGGGATACAGCGTGAACCTGATTTGATTATTTATTTTATTGTACTTAAAACATTTACTTTGTTTATTATTAGACTAGTGGCCCACCCGCGGCTTCGCCCAAAATATAATAGATACAATCAATCATGAATACTACGTGGCTGTATGGTAGGACGTCATCAGCGACAAGGGCGCCCCTCGCGGGACTCGAGCCTAAGCTTGCGGCTGTACACATGGCGTTGAATTATTTTAATCTTATATTTTCTCGGAAAGTATACGTCCAAATTACATGCTATAAAAGCCGAAGATTATCTCTATTAAATCACCTTGACGATGAAGTAAATTTCAATTTATAACTATGTGAAATAAAAATTGATGAAATATAACCTTACTATTTTCAACTACTTTTTGTCACAAAATGCCTTATTGTCACTTATTTATAAGAGATAGATATATGTTGTCGATGACTTTCTTTTAGATGTAATAAAATGTAATATTTTAATCATACAACGTACTGACATATATTTAAGTATATTTGCAATGCACGCGCTTAAAGAAATTATTTTTGATATTTCGTTATTTAACAAACAAACAAACACAAAGAAACTCTTCCGCTTTATTATATTAGTAAAGATATACTTGTTCTTCTAATTTTTCGAGTAATAAATTTAAAAACATAAACATAAAGAAATAGATGAAAAGTATAGACGATGTTGTTGGTAAACAGGCAGTAAACAACAATTTTAATAAACTCCAGAATTCAGCGGAAAGTGGAGAGCGGAGTGTCTTAGCACTAGGCTCTCTCTGCTTACACGCGTGAAGCTGAGAGAAAAAGTTTGAACCAAAGCTGCACATTATTTTACTTAATCAAGAACCTATGAAGCTAGTGCGGTGCATTGGCACAACCTTCAACTTCAAACGCGATAGTTATAGGTTCGATCCGTATTTTAAAAAATGTTTTTTTCTTATTTCACCGGTCTTGTAAGAAGGCGCTGTTTTTTCGCTACTTCTTATATATAGCCTTTCTGTCTCAGCCTACTTTAAAGCATAAATTTGAAAAAAATAAATAAAAATAAATTATAAATATCACGACGACATCAAAGCCTTAAGAATAAAAGCAATTTGAAATAGAAATATACTCTTATATTAACTAATAAAATATTGTCCAAAGCGAATTGCGTCATCAGCTTTATATGAAACGAAGTTATAGCTGTCAGAAGTAGGATTATATGTGATTCATGCAAATCGGCATCGTAAAAGTGAATAACATTTCATTAATTGATTTGGTTTTATTTTCTATTTTTACACCTTTACTACAGCTAGGTAGAGGAGAGCTTAGTGTTAAGACACTCAACTACTTACTGCCGAATTCTAAAGACACTACATGTTGAGAGGCGGAACTCAACGCTGTGTTTTACCTCGAAACCAGAGCAAAAAAAAGAAAATATTTTTTTTTTTTGAATTCGAGGGGGAGTCGGACCCACAACCCGCCGCTTTTAGTCACACGCTTGCGTCCTCCGCGCCACGTCTGGCCTAGATGGATTTAGTTTTCAGTTCTAAATCGTTTTCAATTAGGTACCCTTACAACTTTCTTGTGTATAAAATCTAATTTGCTTCCGTTTGTTAATTAAACTCAGTTCTAATAGAAAGTTTGGAGAATAGAAATCAAATTGTTTATTTAGATAAATGTTGGGACGATTGTAGTATTGGTATTTTCTTTTAAAATAAAACAAAAAATATTTTGTAAAAAAAATACTTAAAACAACCACATACTATATACTGTATCACAGCAACAGTTTCTAAGATTCTCCATATTGCCCTCTCACCTCATTTGATCCCAAAACATGTATATCTGGGAGGAACTGATTTGACATTTATCCATCCGTTGAGACCCTTTACCGTGGCATCTAAGATTAGATAACGTGGAGCTGACGACCTGTTCTAGGTAAATAGGTCACGTGGCTTTGATGAATATTTTAAATATTATATATCCAGAATAAGGTCGTTAAAATTTAAGTTATAATAATAATAATTAAAAGGCTTTACGCTCTATCCGTTTTCCTCTTTACACTGATTTTTTGAGGCATTGCGTGCTAAATGGCGGAACTCAACGCTGCGCTTTTTAGCCTGGTACCAGAGCAAAACATGAATAAATAATAATAAAGAGGCCAGTCGTCCGCCACTCAATACGCAATGCCTCCAGAACCCCATAACTCGGCGGAAAGTGGAGAACGGAGTATCTTAAGACTAGGTTCCCTTTGCCCTGTTGTTTGCGAAAATATCAAAAAAAGCTAAAAAAATCCTCCAAGTGGCTAACGAACCCACAACCTTTGTGTTACAGTCACACGCTTGTGCCCCCAAACCACGACGATCTCGTCGTAAATTTCAAATACTAAACCGAAACCGCCACTACCAAAAGAGTAAAACAACCAACAAACCCACCAAATCATTTTGGAAAGCAATTATCTTATCCTTATCGACACCAATTCTCTAACAATCCACTTTACGTGTTATTTCGTACGAAAGATGAATGTCTGTGTTTACTGGGGAACATAAAACGGGGTACATCGGTACGAATACTAGTAGAAAATAGAGCGTTCAGATAAATTGACGAATATATTCCACCGAAATAGATGTATTGTTTGTTTCCAAACAATAACATTTATGTTTCTGTGTAACGTTTCCATTGGTCATAATACTTACTACTATATTATGAGTGTGTATATGTGTGTATGAAGTTATTGATGTTTAAGCTTTGATAGAGATCGTGATCTGGTTATGATAATATTATAATCTTTTTAGGGTTCCGTAATTGAAAAGGTGAAGACGGAACCCGTATAGGATCACTTTGTTGTACGTCTGTATGTCAATACAATTTATCTCAAGATTGCGAGGAGGTTTTAAGCTGTAATTAATATCAAATATTCAAGTCGCGCGACGGCCCCTTGAAGCACAAAAAAGGTCAGTCGTGGAGCAGGGGCGCAAAGGCGAAATGTTGAGGGTTCGATTTGTACTCCAGGAAATTATATATTTTGTCAACATTCCGTACAGTGATTTATGAGTGGGCTTTAGAAATTAGAGGGATTAATTGATCTAAAATCAACTTCACACTATATCACAAGCAGCAGGGTAGGCTGGCAGGGTAGGGAGAAACTAGTGTTAAGACACCCCGTTCCCCATTTTTTGCTGAATTCTGGAGGTATTGAGTGTTGATTGGCGGATTTCAACGCCGCGCTTTGCCTAAGCACCAGAGTGAAGAAATGAATAATTTAATTTATATTTCATTTCCTCGAGGAAGGATCAAACTCGCAACCAGCCGCGTTAACAGTCACACATTTGTGCTCCATGAAAACGCAAAAGGTTACTTCAACCAACTTCCAGTCATATCGTCAGGTCCTCGTTATCAGAAGAAATAAAAAGAAAAGATGAATGATGAAATGATGATGACTAATAAGCCCAAAACTTTATGGTTTTACCAATAGCATTCTAGCAATTCATTTTCCACCTCCGATCTCCATCATCAGATCAAGATCAAATGCAGCTTCAAGACACTCTGTTCCATACTTTCCGGCGAATTTTTGAGGCATTGCGTAGTAAGTGGCAGAACTCAACGCCGCGCTTTGCTTCGGTACCAGAGCGAAGAAAAGAAAACCACCTGATCTATGTTACGTTGCCAATTTTTATACTGATAAAAGTCTTAGAAATAGGTGAAATTGAATTCCAACATAGTTACTTACAGGTCGACATTATAAATGGAATATTAATGAAGGTGTTTAAAAATATTATTTAGCCCTATATTTAAGTATTGAATGTAGTAATTATAATTTTAATAAGTGCATGACCTAGAAATGATTGTTGAATAAATCACGTCACATGCTGATGATTATTTGTTCTTTTTTTTTAATTTCACTTTGTATCCCACTCACAGCAGGGTAGACAGAGGGAACCTAGTATTAAGATACTACATTCCCGATCTTCCGCTAAATTCTGGAGGCATTGCGTGTTGGCAGAACACAACACCACGCTTTGCCTCACCAGTGCGAAGAAATGAAAATATTAATCATTTAATATCCTGAGTGAAAATCGAACCCACAACCGCCGCGTCTACAGTCACATGCTTGTGCTACTGCGACGAATTAACTCAACTCAATGTATTTTTTTCCTTTATTAATTAACATTAAATGTAATCAAATTTCTACACAATAAATTTATAGTAAAACAAGAAGAATAAAAGAAACGGACAGACCGAAACAGGATGAACAATTTATATATATGTACCTATATCGTGTAACCCAATTACCCAATCGTTTGTTCCAATTGAGTGGATGCGAGCACAGAACAGTAAATACAGTGGAGGTGGTAGCAAAAGAGATTATTAGTTTCTTTCAATATATCATTATACTGGAAATAAAAAATGTATTTTCCTAAAACATTTAGAAGAAAATTCTGTATCTTTTTATTGTTGTTATTTGTTTTAATATTTTTTTTTCTTTCTTTATAATAAATTCGCTTTGGCTTAAATTTTTAACATAATAATACACAGACGTGCGACAGAAAACACGACAGATTGTGAGCTTGATTAAAAATATTTCATATTTTCTTCCTTTTGCTCTGGCAACGAGGGAAACCGCGGCGTTGAATTCCGCTAACACGTAATGTCTCTAAAATTCGGAGTAAAGTGGAAACGTAAGTGTCTTAATGGGAACGGAGTGTCGTATCACTATATTTTCAGGTTCTTCTATCTACCCTACCATGTACAAGATGCAGCGTAATGCTAAAAAAAACTTATAATAAATGGAGATACTTAAAAAAAATTACTGGTTTATTTAAAAGTCAACACCCAAAACATAATACCATAATTTTGACATTATTTAAACAAAGTAGCTGTGGAGAAAATTATAATAGAATAATTTTGATTTATTACCTATGCACTGTCATTCAGTTTTACATTTCAGTTAGGATTTGAAATCGAACAAATGGATTAAGTAAAGCCTAAAGACTTCAACTCGTTGAAAAACCTGAAGCTTTGCCCACAGCTATTAAAGCCGTCTGTGATTTAAGCTCAGGATTTCATTATTTGACGTGAAAACTAAAAAATGATGAAAATTTTAAGTGAAGTTTATATAAGTTTTTTTTTTTATTTATTGATAGTAGAATATCTAATATATAAATACTCTTTTTTCCGTTCTTATTTCCTACAGAATTCGACGAAAAGTGGGGGAAGGGGTGTCTTGACAATAATAAAAATATAAAAATATATAATAAATAAAATAAAAATAAAAACAGCAGTTCCCTTTGCCTACCGTGCTTTGTGCGGGAGACAGCGTGAAGCCGATTTTATATTTTTAGATAGTAGAATAAAATATTATTACTATAATAGCTCAATTATTTTATAGCTCAAACTTTCAAAAAATACCATTTAGTTACTGCAAAGGAGTTTTAAATCATTTTCCTTTTGATATCATTTCCAATACAAAATTCTGTGGTTAGTTTATTAGTTAGACCGAGTCAGTAGGGCGGAAAACGAACAATGCGATCTTCCCTACAACCCTTCAGATACTTAAGTACTTACCCTCGCTTTGATGTAGGCAATTTATCTTTTACCACTTTTTATAGAGTGCGTGTAATCTTATTATGTGAAATGGATATGGAAAAGGTTAAGAAAAAAATATATCTTAGATATCTAAGTTTCAATATTTTTTTATAATTTTTAAATGTTTTACTCGATATTCTAATATGTAGAATTTTTCAATTAATAATGTTAAAGTCTGTAAAGGTTTATATGAATGTTTGTTCCAATTGCATGCAAAATCTACTAAACGGTTTTAGATAAAACTTCACAATAGTATATAGCTTGTGCATCAAAATTTAAAGGCTACAATTTATATAAAGTGTGTATAATTTAGCTATAGCCTAATAATAACGTTTTTCAGCTTCACTATGTTATGCATATAGCAGAGAAGACAGAGGATATTTAGTGTTCAGACACTACGTTACCCACTTTCCGCCGAATTTTAAATATATTGCTTGTTAAGTGGCAGAACTCAATGACGCGCTTTGTCTTAGTACCAAAAATCATTATCCCAAGTGGAAATCGAACCCACAACCGTCGCTTACAATAATTTTAAGCATGCAAGTTCGCTAGTATGTTATGAAAGAAAAGGTAATATAACGATCTCATTTCTTTGTAATTTTAAAAAACTTTTAGCCTTGTATTTTATTTTTATGTAAAAATATTAGTTTTCAAGTAAACATTATACTCGTGAAAAACTATCAGAAACAGACAAGTTTATTTGGTTCGAATGAAAATTACAGCCATTGTAAGGAACATATTGAACGTAAGAGATTTCAGGTTTCAATCAATCTGAAAGATTCGAATCATTGGAGCACATCTAGGAAACAATAAGTGTTGATCGACTATCGATCTCTAGTCTGTTTTTGTTGCATTGATATAAATGAAGTAGAAATTAAGACTATTTCTAAATTTGAGAAAATAATTTATTAACCCACAATAAATAGAGAGGTCAGCCGTGGTGCAGGGACTGTAACCGCGACTGGTTGTGGTTGTGTGGTTCGATACCCACTCGAGGAAATGAAATATTTTTATTTAAATTTATATTTCCATTTCGTCGCTCTGGTGTCGAGGCAAAGCGCAGCATAGAGGCATTGCCTCCAAAATTCGACGGTAAGCGGGGAATGGAGTGTCTTAACACTAGGTTCCCTTTGCCTACGCTGCTGTGAGCAGGATATAGCGTGAAGTAGATTTAATTTGATTTTTTTACGTCGAAAGTGGGGAACGGAGTGTCTTGGTACTAGGTTCCTTTTGCTTGCTCTGCTAGACGCAGGATAGAGTGTGAAGATGTCTTCAAATATGATTTTTGGACGTACGCTGTTATAACTATAGGCATTAAATAAAAAACCAATGCATTTTAATTACAATAAATTGATTTTTTTAAATTAATTCTTGTAAATAAATATGTTCAAAAACAATATTATTTCCCTACCAGGATATGAATACATCCCTATAAAGGTCGTCTATTCAATTATTAAGTCAGTTTACGTAGGAGTAAATTCCTGTAATAATTTAAATCGATACAGTAATTTTAAAGTTGTAACGAATGTAGCAGAAGAATAGTTATATATTGAATACATCTCGAAGGAATAAAACGTGTAGATACTCGTATATTAGATAATAGATTACGTTGGATAGTAAATTATATTAGTAGTTAATAAACTTATAAATATATCGAGGCCAGTCGTGGCGCAGGGGCACAACGTGTGATTGTAAGATCGACTGGTTGTGGGTTCGATCCCCACTCGAGAAAAATAAATATAATTTTTACAATTATATTTTCATTTCTTCGCTCTGGTGTTGAGTTCCGCCACTCAACACGCAATACTTTCAGAACTTGGCAAAACGAGTGGGGAACGGAGTGTCTTAACAGTAGGTTCCCTCAGCCTACCCTGCTATGTGCGGTATACAGCATATCACCATTGAATTTTGATTTGATTTTATGAATATATCAAAAAATAAAATATAACATTTTAGGTTGCATAATAATAACTATCATATTTACATAAAATAAATTTAAAAAAAGAACATTGAGAAAATAAAGAAAATTTCTTGAATAAGCTTAAAGGATTTTCCCAAAATAGATTTAGTAGTTTAGTAAATGGGTTCGGTATATTACCTACGTTGGTTTGGACATGTTTAAAAAATAAACGACTATTCATTCGAATAAAGGGCGTTTAGTGAAGAAAATCCTTAAAGGTAGTTTCATTTATTAAATGTTAGTGGAAACATCTAAAAAGGAAAACCTTCAATTACAATGTTATAAATAAAATAATATATTATTATAATAAAGTATTTTTAAAATATGTCTGTACATATAATATTTTTATGAAAAAACAATGATCACGAAAATAGTAATATAGCCACTCGTGGCGCAAGTGTGTGATTGTAAACAAGACAGGTTGTAGGTTCGATTCTCCCTCGAGGAAATGAAATATTTACTAATATCATTTCTTCGTCCTGGTGTAGGGGCAAAGCGATGCATTGAGTTACGCCACTCAATATGCAATGCCTAAAAAAATGAGCAGAAAATGGTGAGTGGAGTGTCGTAACACTAGGTTCCCTTTGCCTACATGCGGGATACAGCGTGAAGCAGAAAAAAATGAAGCTTCAAACGACCAAATCTCCCAGTTTAATAACAAATATTGATATATCAATCGCTTGACAATACTAATGAGATCCTTTGTGGATTGTCAACATTTATAATAACATCCTGATTTTTCCCAATTATCAGTCAACAAAAATAGCAACGTTTCTTTTTCATTATCAAAGATAAACGTAGCCGTCTTATTCCGCTTTGTCAAGATTGGGTCCTTGGAAAATATTATCGTAACAAGATAGGTACGTATAATTTCGATGTAACATTTAATATTAAAATGTATTTTCAATTAAAATGCCATTTTGTTTTGTTCTACAATATTAGAATGTTGAACGAATGAAAGAAATACATATTTTAAGCTAAATGATTTTTTTTATATAAATTGACCTTTTAGGCTCTATATATATATAATATGTTTATTAATTGGTTCGGCCACGTAGAATCACTACCATTTGATTAAGGGTAAAACCGGGATAGATGCCCCACTTTTTAAAAAAACTTCCTAGTTCCAGCAATATATAATTTGTACCGTCATTCACGAGCCATCGGTTTGCAAGCTGATTTTCTGATGATAGAGAGTACATCCGCGAATATGACAAGGTTTTGTGGAGTGAGTTCCGCATTATGTTCAATACTATGTTCTGTATTATTTATTATGAAAATTCCAGGTTTTACGCTTGTGGTGCGAGCTAGTGAAGGGATGAATTTAATATATAATACAGAATTTTGTTGACATCTATTCATAAATATGAAATCCTTTGGAAATTCAAGGCGATTATCCTTTTAGCCAGAAAGGTGTCCTTTTAAATTTTAGAAAAACAATCATAATCAATAATAATAATCTGCCCAATAGATAGAATACATGCATGTAGAATTCCCAATTTTTATTTTTCTCAATAGGATTTTTGTAAAGTGCGTCTAACCCAATGGGGCATCTATCCCGGTTTTCTCTTATAAAAAACTAGAATATTGCTCGCGGCTTTGCCTGGTGGGATAATATGTGTATTATATGCAAAGCCTCATACGATATGTACAAAGAGAACATTTGCTATTATCATATAATCAGATTCTAGATGCTGTCATGCAGTGGATATATTCTAAATAAAATTACTTTAGTAGTAAATGGGTATAAATATGGGTTTACTTCGTAGAATAAGAAGTGGTATTTATTATTTTTAAACATTTTTAAAGTGTTATTCCACACTTAGGAAAGAAAAATACTTATTTAGAAAACGTATAAAAATTTGAACGCAGCGGGACTCGAACCCGCGCCTCCTGGAAACCGACCAGGCGCTCTGACCACTAAGCCATGCGTTCTCGCCAAGCTACGTTGAAATTATGGTATTTATTATTCCAAATTTAATATAATTTATTATACTAAGCAAAACTTGGACCCACGGACCGCAAGCACTTTAATGGTCTGAGCGATTGGATGATTTCCAAGAGGTACCCGTTCAAATCTCATTTTCTAAAAAAATTGTTTTTTTTTCCTAAATATGGAAAAGCACTTTAAAAAAGTTTAATTATACATACTTAGTTCAGTTGTACATCTACTTAAAATGCTGTGTTCTATGATCTTTTTACTGTAGGCGTTGTCTGGAAGAGATTACCTGCGGTGATAAGGCCGCCCTTACACCAATGCTTTTCTGTCTGATTATTTTTCTTCTTTTGTATTAAATTTTGTTGGTGTAATAAAGTCTTAAATAAGTAAATAAATTAAGTTAAACACATTGAATCCAATAAAGTTCTAAAACAAGTAATAACTCTGCAAGTATTAGACATATTTATTCTGCTTAAAACCGACCTCTGTAACCGAAATCAATATAAATACCACAAACTTTATAATAATTATACATAATTGCTTAAGATAACAATCAAATCATAGACAATTCTGAACTTCTATAATTAGGACACCGGAACTATTGGACCAGTTGACACTTTGATCGCTTCCGATTTCGGAGTAAAGTTTTTGAAGAGGGTGGGTAGTTCGTTTTATTGGAGTAATATTCGATATCTCGATGTTAGTGTAGTATCGATTCGCACTTGATTATTGTTTGTTGGTGCTTTGAGGTTTGTTGCAATTAAATAACCTTTGTTTTGAGGCCAGTCTGGCGCAGCGGCACGAAATGTGACTGTAAAAATCGACCGGTTGTGGGTTCGATCCCCACTCGAGGAGATGAAATATTTACTTAAATTTATATTTCCATTTCTTCGCTTTGGTGTCGAGCGCGGCATTGAGTTCTCCCACTCAACACACAATGCCTCCAGAAATTGGGGAACGGAATGTCTTAACACTAGGTTCCCTCTGCCTACCCTGCCGTGTGCGGGATACAGCGTGAAGCTGATATAAATAACCTTTGTAAATGTAGAATACTACTAACAATATTGATAAGATAAGATGGGAAACTATGCAAAGCCGTCGTAGCGTAGGGACTTAAGGCTGCTTTACTTTAAGCGCGACGGTGGGGGTTCAGCGCCCATTCAGGGGAAAATATATTTTTTTCCTGGCTCTAGTCTCAAGAAAGAAGTACTGTAAAATAGTAATAGATTTGGAGATATAAAAAAATATGATAAATATGTACCTAGTATAAAGCGAATTCTTATATCGATCACACTGTTAGCATCTTAAAATATATTTAGAAAATATTAACTTTGTTAATAAGTAATAAAGCAAAGATGAAACTTATACCATGCAATCCCGCGGGAAATTTTGGTCTTGCGTATGAGGTATTATTTTTGACCTGAATAGATTTATTGATCTACAATTGATGTTTAAGTAGGTCTATCTATGTTATAAATATTAGATATAGGCGTTTGTATCTATAACTATAATCAAGTAACACACGTAATGTCAACTTCGCAATGATTTTCTTTTGATCGCTAGTGACGCTGGAATATATTTTATTTTACAATTTTCGTTTGGTTTTCCTATTTAGAAAATAATTATTTTAGGTCATTTCTAAAATATCACATTCAGATCTGTGATTCTACTGTAAGAGTTCTCTAAAGCACGACGCAAATTTAAAGTTTTAATTGTTCCATAATTTAAATATTGTTATGTGTACGGGAGTACGAAGTTAGTTGTTAACCTATTTTAAAAGTAGTAAACCAAAGAGTCAAATCAAAGCGAATAAAATTCTATTTAAAGTTCAGTTAGAGACGTGAAACAAGTTGAATTATTTTCGAATCAATTATAGACGTAAAGTTTAAAGGTAAAGAAACCTGTTCTTTAAAAATAAAACAGTTTTATAAACGATTTTGCTAATACAAATAACAAATATAAAATAAATATGGCTTCGAGGCCAGTTGTGGCGCAGCGGTACGAAGTGTGACTGTAAAGCCGACTGATTGTGGGTTCGATCCCCACTCGAGGAGATGAAATATTTACTTACATTTATATTTCCATTTCTGGTGTCGAGACATAGCCCGGCGTTGAGTTATGCCACTCATCACGCAATGCCTCCAGAATTTGGCAGAAAGTGGGGAACGGAGTGTTTAACTTAACACTAGGTTCCCTCTGCCTACCCTGCTGTGTGCGGGATACAGCGTGAAGCTGATTTATTTTATTTTAAATATGTATGTAATTGATGCATTAAATTCGAAACTATGCTTTGAATTTAATTTATTTATTTCAGATTTATTCATTCAAATCCTCTCTGATGCATTCGATTCCCATTCGGGGAATAAATTACCTATGATATGAGATATCAGCCGTCGATATTGGTGTGAATAACGGTAAACGGAGTGCATTCTAACCTACAGTAGAAATAGACATACCGCCATCTTCGTCTTAAATTAGTTTTTTAGGGTTCCGTACTTTTTAAGGCAAAAATAAACCCTTATAAGATCATTCTGTTGTCCATCTGTCTGTATGTCTATGTGTTTGTCTGTCTGTCAAGACACTTTATATCAGGAGCGCTTGGAGATATCGAATTTAAATTCAAACTACATACTCAGATCTACGGCCTCATGATTTTCTGATAAAAACATATTTCTTTATTTACTTAAAAATAAGATATGGTCTTTTATATCACAAAAAACGCGTATTTCGACACTATAAAGGGAGTCAAAATTCATAGGATACTTCCGGTTGATCTAGAATTATGAAATTTGGCAGCTAGCATCTACAGGTAAAAAAACTATTACAGTTGAGTAAAAAAATCTAAAAACTATACATTTGTGGTTAAATCTTATAAAATAATAGCCGCAAATAACAAAAAACCACGTATTTCGACATTATAAATGCAATCAAAATTAATAGGGTACTTTCGGTTGACATAGAATTATGAAATTTGGCAGCTAGCATCTACAAGTAGTACCAACTAGTACAGAAAAAAAAATTGAAAACTATACATTTTTGGGTAAATTCTAAAAAATAATAGTCTTATAAGGAGGACAAAATTTGGTGTTGGTGCCGCTAGTTCAAGTGAGGTATCAGATGAGAGGGAAATTTTGTACGGAATCATCGGTGGCCGAGCCCGACTCGCGCTTATCCGTTTTTTGTTATATATTTCAAGATAGATTTTTATATATATTTATTAAAATTTTATGTGAAATAATATTAAAATCAATTTCTTTAACACTTCTCATGTCTAATATTTTTAGGTTTACTTTTGAGTAAATTCTTTGGAATTAATAGTAAATTTGTGGAGATGAAAGTCCTCGAAAGTAATAGAAATGGTGGAGTCCGGGTCTCTCGAGTGGGAAACCGTCAAGCCGTCACTATAAACCCGATATTGGCACTCGATCGTTTTATACCCACTGTATACAAAGTTACTTTAATGAAATTGCTCTTGTAGATACTGATTGGCATAGTGAAGATAAATATTTTTACTACTATTTACTATAGAGACTAGTCGTCTTGACAGACGCGACAGGTTGTGGGTTCAATTCCCACTCGCGGATATTAAATATTTGATGTTTTATTTTTTTCGCGCTGGTGTCGAGTCAAAAGCGCAGCATTGAGTATCGACGCATAACACGCAATGCCCCAATTCTAACACTAGGTTTCCTGTGCCTATCCTACTATATGCTTGGTACAGCGTTAAATCGCAATAGAAAAAGGAAAAAATTATCACCAGTTTTTTTCCACCAAACAAAATGTCAATCAAATTAGTTACAATTAAATTTTAATATGTAAATTAAATTAAAGTTAATATAAATGCATTATAAGTTCTATGAAGCATTATTTGAACTTCTTCACTAATGTTAAAATGTCGCTATCTGTTTACTTTTATAGGAAGGTACACAGGGGGAACCCGAGAGCTTAATACTAAGATACTTTGTTGTTCCTTGCCCAAATTCTGAATTCTGGTGGCATTCAATGCTCGTTAACAGAGCGAGGTTCGAGCGGAGTTCATAAAGGTGAAATGTTTAATATATCTACATATTTTTATTTATTTAAAAAATAGTACGTCAGGTTCTTTTAAAATATACAAAAGCATAAGATGCTTTAAGTACTTTTTACCTACATACTACAATTCAATAAAAAAACCCACACATTAAAAAAAAAAACAAAAATGCAAAATATAATAAAATAGAGGCCAGTCGTAGCGCAGTGGCACGAGGTGTGACTGTAAAACCGATTGGTTGTGGGTTCGATCCCCACTCGAGGAGATGAAATATTTACTTTAATTAATATTTCCATTTCTTCGCTCTGGTGTCGAGGTTAAGCGCGGCGTTGAGTTCTGCCACTCAACACGCAATGCCTCCAATATTCGGCAGAAAGTAGGGAACAGAGTGTCTTAACACTTGGTTCCCTCTGCCTACAATGTTGTGTGCGGGATACAGCGTGAAGCTGATTTAATAAAATAAAATTACATTCTTTTTTAACAAAACAAACCAAGAATACCAACATAAATCCAAACCAGACCACAGACTATAGACTATATAAACGGATGAGACAGATAATTTAAAACAAAACTAGTATTGGGTCACGAGATTTCCGCCATGTTGGCTAAATTGGAGTTTCGAGAGAGGCTCATTTGCCATCAGGAATTCATTGTTTGCAAATTGAATTGTGTGCTTTACTGTCTATATAGTGTAAGACTCTTGAGTCATTTTTTTTTGTTTCTTTTTATTGTGATTCTCGAAGTAGTTGAGTAGAAAAATTGCTCACTTTTCATTTTCTGTATAATAATAATAATACACATAATCAAATCAGGTTCACGCTGTATCCCGCACAAAGCAGGGTAGGCAGAGGGAACCTAGTGTGAAGACACTCCGTTCCCCACTCTCTGCCGAATTCTGGAGGCATTGCGTGTTGAGTGGCAGAATTCAACGCCGCGCTTTCCCTCGACACCAGAGCGAAGAAATGGAAATATAAATTTAAATAAATATATCATCTCCTCGAGTGGTGATCGAACTCACAACCAGTCGGTTTTACAGTCACACTTTGTGCCCCTGCGATACGACTGATCTCAATCAATACACGTATGGGTACAATAAGCTATATTTAACTCAACTTACCTACCTACCCTGCCTACCTACTAACTGTAGATAGCTACACTATTTTATCTTTGTTTTCTACATTTGTCATACCTAAGAATAAAAATTAATTAAATTTATTGTTTTTGTTTATTATTACGAAGCTGTCGTGGCACAAGATCTGACTTAACGAGATGATTTCCATTTGGTGGGTATTCGTGGGTTTGATTTCCATTTGGTGATATAAGTTATGTTCATTTCCTCACTTTTATTACAAGACTGGCGGCGTTCAATTTCGCAACTCAAAACAAAATATCTTGATACTAGATGGCGTGGAGGTCAATCGTAAAATATATATATATATATATATATATATATATATATATATATATATATATATAGGTGATTTTTAAAATATGTCTCTCATAGAAATCGTAAAATCGTATAATATATTTTCTATCACATAAATATCAAACAATGCTAAGCTTCAGCCATCAATTATCTATATATTTAAAACCATAATATTCTCATAAATCATTGAGAATTATCATTAACACAATAATATTATAGATTATAATATTATAGAAGTAAATAATAATTATTGAGGCAAAATCCATCAAATAAAATGAAATTTAAATACTGCCATACAGGAGTAACTAAAAAGAGTGAAATTTATGTGGTACTTAATTTTAACTATGCGATTCTGATTATGATATCCCACTATGACCTATTTTACATATAACACAAAAACAACTATGGCCTTTTGTGGCAGTTAGTCTTTTGGCTATTTAAAAGATGAAATATATATTAATACTTTATTAATATTATTAATAAAAACTTGAACGTTTGTGGATATAAACCTGCGCCTGTTAGAAACCATCCAAGTGCTCTGACAGCTAAGTCATACGTTCTCAAGCAACGTATGACTTATTGGTCAGAAAGAAAATATACGATTAGTTAAATATTTCAGTTTCCTCGAGTGTAAATCGAACCCACAACCTGTCGCTTTTAAAGTCGCACGATAATGTTTCAATCATATATATCTTTAAATATTCCTTTTAGAATCAACATATTGAGAAATAATATAAAAAATAAATCAGCTTCACACTGTATCCCGCACACAGCAGGGTATGCAAAGGGAACTTAGTGTTAAGACACTCTGTTTCGCACTTTCCGCTGAGTTCTGAGTTGCATGTTGAGTGGCGGAACTCAACGCCGCGCTTTGCCTTAACACCAGAGCGAAGAAATGGAAATATAAATTTAAACACATATTTAAATTTACCTTTAATTACCACGACTGGCTTGGAGAAATAATATTTGTAATTAAAAAGAATACGGCGTAATATACGCCGTAGCTACACAGTTAATATATTTTCATTTAAAATTTTGGCGTTTCATTGAGAGAGCTGACAGATGATTTTCGGTCAGCGGTTTCAGGGCTCAGGGTCGTGGATAAATAAAATAATCTTAACAAAATATTTCATTAATATTATTTCAATAAAATATATTATGTTAAGAGAATATTATAAAATCAAGGCAAAAGCTTGTGACTGCAAAAGCGACAATTGTGGGTTCGTTTCCCACTTCGGGAAATGTTTTTTTTTTTAATTATAATTTTGGTTCTTTGGTTTGGTAACGAGTTAAAGTGTGGCGTTTAGTTCCGCCACTCAACATGCATTACCTTCAGAATTTGGCAGAAAGTTAAAAACGGAAGTATATTAATGAGAACAGAGTGTCTTAACACTAGGTTCCCAGGTTCCTTGCTATGTACGGGTAACAAGACACTCACTCCTTTTAGTTCGCTAGTATAAGCGCAACGTTTACTTCCGCTATCATTCATTATCAACTAAATTCATAATTTATTCAGCAAAGAACTGAAAACAATTCGTTCCCCCTTATAGGCACCAAACCCACGACCATTGCCATACATACTACCACTATCTTTCAATTTAGTCACTGTACAATGGAAGTACCTATTAAGTGAATTTTATTTTTCCTATATATATATGGAATATATTATTTGTTCTTTAAGTTCCACAACTACAAGGCGATTCTATATATTAAAAAACAATTCCATTTCCAATTCCGATAAATGTAGGAAACGCATTAATCTAAGTTGTTCATTTTAATAAATCTTAGAGTGGAATCAGGGAAAGATACTTGGGAGCGACCGATATTAAAAAAAAAAACCACTTAGCGCGGAGTTTTAATATTCTTTCAATTTTAATATTAATGATATTCATTTGACTTCTTTAACGAAGTAAGCGGATTGAGCACAAGTTCTGCTTTCCATATTAAAATTTAAATGTAGCTTTATATTTAAAAATATGAAAGCAACTTAAAAATATATATACGTAAATAGAAATAAAAAAGTATGAAAGAAAAATTGCAAAGATGATTTTGATTTTTTTATGAGGTAAGCCCGTTATTACGTAGTTAGTTACTGCGGGACACATGCGTGTGACCGTAAAAGCGACAGGTTGTGGATTGAATTCTCTCTCTCTCGAGGAAATTAAATATTTATTATTTTTTTTATTTCTAAGCTCTGTATCGAGGCATAGAGCGGCGTTAAGTTCCGCCACTCAACACGCGTGCCTCCAGATTTCAGTAGAAAGTGGGTAGCAGAGTGATCTATGCTCCCTCTGTCTAACATGCTGCATGCGGGATAAAGCGTGAAGCTAAGAAAAACTACTTTACAATATAAATTAACACTATATATGTTTTTTTTTATTATTTCAAAGTTCTTGAAATAGTTATTGTAGAACAAGTTAAATAGCTTAAAGAACTTTCCGCTATTAACGATAAAGGTTCCTTTTATTTTTTACTTTAAAGTGTGAAGCAAAAATAAAAGTTTAATATTTTTTTTTTCATACCGTAGACAGATAGACAGTAAATTCGTTTTACTTTTGCCTTATATATCAAAAAGAAAACTCCACAGTTGCTGGCTAAAAATTAATGGCAATGGCATGCTTTATTTTAAAGAAAATCCGGGAATCTCGTGTGAAGTCACTCCGTTCCCATTAAGTCAATTCCGTTCCTCACTTTCCACGGAATTCTAGAGATATTGCGTGTTGATTGGATGAATATAACGACACGATTTACCTTGTTTCTGGTAAAGCGACAAGTTGTCTCCAGAGCTATGGGATCCTTTATACCATGGAAATATAAGATATTTTATTTCCTCGAGTGAGACTCAAACCCACAACTTGTCGCGTTTACGTCAACCCTTGTGTACTATACACACAAGAAATGTCACATGCTTGTGCCATTAAGTTACGACTGGCCTCAAAAACAAAATATTAAGAAAAAATTAAAAATATTACACTATAGAAAATATTCAAAACAAGATTTTCGATCAAGTTATGAAAGTGAAAAAAGAATCAAATATTCAAATGACTATTTTTTTTTTAAATAGAAAAGTTATAATCTAAAACTTAGAGCTTTAAAGGTTTATACAGGGTGGAAGCGTCTGCGCTCCTTTTACGGAAGCAGAATGTAGGGTAAAATATTTTAAACCCATACCTAAAGAAATGAATCAAGATACCTCAACAGTTTAGATAAAGAATTTTTTTTCATTTCATGATGAATGTTTATCCAAACTGTATTTCTTGTGACGCAGTTACAATAACGTAAACACATACTACTAACACAAATATACCAGAACGAGAAAGGAATATCTCTCGTTCTATTTTACGCAATTCAACATCGCCGCCATCACCTACGACTCGACTTCTTAAATGAGGCGTGTGTGCGTTATCGCTCTGATAGATTTGTGTCTGTGTGCGTCATTCTCAACAAATGGCGTTTTATTTTACAACGATAATTTCATGAATTATTTTGTTTGAGGCTAGTCGTGGCGCAGCGACTGGTTGTGGGTTCCATCCCCACTCGAGGAGATGAAATATTTACTTAAATTTATATTTCCATTTCTTCGCTCTGGTGTCGAGGCTAAGCGCGGCGTTGAGTTCTGCCACTGAACACGCAATGCCTCCAGAATTCGGCAGAAAATGGGGAACGGAGTGTGTTAACACTAGGTTCCCTCTGCCTACCCTGCTGTGTGCTGGATACAGCGTGAAGCTAATTTTAATTTAAAAAAAATCACTTTTTCACTTTTGGAAAAATGTCTTTTGTTTAAATTGTATTAGGTTTTTATAGAGTAGTTAAAACTATGGTTTCATTTAAAGTGGTGATGACAAAAACACTCTGTATAAACAAATAGTACTACAATACACATATAGTTTTAGTATTCATTTAAAATAAAATAAAAAAAAACCAATTTAAATCTCGTACATATCGCATATCAGGATAACGTTAGTAAAACTGAAAATCTTTTATTTTCCCACACGCCGCCGCGCCGTTGTATGGACGCAAGCTGTTTGGAAATTTCAATCATTTTATACTGTGTTATACTTTATGCTAAAAGTTTAGCCTAGTTTAGCAAGATTGCAAAATCAAAGGGAAATATTTTAAGATTAAAGCGGATTGAGTTATTATAAATTGTATATTTATTTTTGTCTAATTGTGGCGCAGGGGCACAAGCGTGTGGCTGTAAATGCGATATGTGGGTTCGATTCCCATACGAGGAAATGAAATATTGAATATTATCATTTCTTCGCTCTGGTAACAAGGCAAAGTACGGCGTTGATTTCCTGCAGCTGCGGAAAACAGGGAACGGAAGTGTTTTAATGATCTTAATAATAGGTTTCTTGGTTCCCTCTGCCTACCCTGGTCTGTGAGGGATACGGCGTGAAACAAAAAAAAATAGAATTTATTTGAAAGGTTCGGTTTAAGCTTTTATGGGGGGATATTTAAGTAAAAACTGAGTTATACGATACAACATCACAAATGATACACAATTTATTCCGAAAGTACTATCTGAAAAACATTAAAAAAATATTATATTGTGAATAATTTATTGTTCAAGTAATCTTCGAGTGGGAATCGAACCTGTAATGTTTACAGATTCACATTATTGCCCCTGCACAACGACTGGCCTCGAATTTTAAATAATATTGTATAAAATAAAGCAAAGTGCAGGTAAAGTAACTGTAGATTTACATTTTACAAGTAAATTTCAGTGACAGTACATTTAACGGACAGCTCACGTGTTTGCTATTACTTAAATTCTATATAGACATGTCATGAAGCAAAGTGAAATATGATGGTTAGATTTAAAATACATAAAGAAAATATATTACAGAATATTTTTCCATACTAAAAATTTTTAAGCGTGTATATTTTTTATGTTTATTTATAGCTGCATTTCGTTTGCATAAAAATTTCTCAAGGAGCGTTAATTAAAAAAAATATATTAAAAACACTCCGTTCTCCGTTTTTACCCGAACTCAAGTTGTTTATAGTTTCAAAATTGCGTTTTCTCTCCGCTGAGCGGCTAAGTAAAAATAATTTATTACTCCTAATAGAAATGGAACCGACTACTGATGGCTTCTGATTGGTAATTGTTTTAGTGTACAGCTATATACTACACTTTAAATACAACAGTTAGATAATCGATATGGCAATTTTGAAAAAAATAGAAATGACTGAAATTGGAAAAGTTATGAAAAAAATAAGTTTCTAGAAGCGTCCGTTGAATTTTGAATTGAAACACTCTGCTGTGTTCGGGATACATTTATCTACCTACAGATAAGTGTGCATATTGTAAAATCAGGTTCAAGCTATATTCCGAACACAGCAGAGTAGGCACAGGGAACCTAGTGTTAAGACACACCGTTACCCACTTTCCGCCGAGTCCTGGAGGCATTGCGTGTTAATTGGCGAAACTCAACTCCACGCTTTGCCTCGACACCAGAGCGAAGAAATGAAAATATAAATGTAAGTAAATATTACCCCTCTCGAGTGGGCATGGAACTCACAACCAGTCGATTTTACAGTCACACTTTGTGCCCCTGCGCCACGACTGGCCTCATGTACATCTACATCTATATATAAAAACAAATCAGAAGTTCTCAATAGTTTAGAAGTTATTTTGTATATTTCTTCCCTCTTCCTGTAGCCTCTTGTAGCCTGTAACCACAACAACAATATCCTGTTCTGATATATTGAAGCCACGACGGATATTAATCAACCATATTGAAGATATTACGCTGTACAGGTGTGCAAACAACTCTAGGTTCTATATATAATATACATTGGCCGTAGAATTGGTATAAATATAAAAGTACACGCAATGCCTCCAGAATTCGGCAACGTAGAATGAAGAACGGAGTGTCTTAACACTAGGTTCCCTCCGTTTACCGTGCTGAGTGCTGGATACAGCGTGAAGCTGATAAAAAAATCATAGCTTATAAGTATATATAGCAATAAGCATAGTATAGTACTATTAGTAGTAGTAATAAAAAACTCAACTTCTTTTTTTTTGTATTCTTCTATGAAATGAGAAATAATCATGTTAAAAATTATAGTTCTCTTTATCTATCTATTATGTAAGGTATATTAGATAACTCTCACTGGCCTTCATTAAAATATGAGAAAGAGCCAGCAAGACCAATAGCCCCACGGTCAACAGAACAAACAAACTCCTAACATGGGATGTAGTAAGTCATGCGTAACGAAGTCGGCGGGTTTGTCTGTATGCCTTTTATTTCTTTTCGAACATTCAATATTTGAATGAAAAGTGTGTGCTATTGTGGTCATCGTGATGAGGGGATTTAGATCGGAGATTTTTTTTCTTATTTTTTTTTAGTTTCACGCCTGTATCCCGCAAGTAGCGGAGTATTTCCACCTAACTTTAGAGGTATTGCGTGTTGAGTGGCGGAACTCAACCCCGCCTTTTGCCTCGACACTCTAACGAATATTAAATATTTCATTTCTTCCAAGTGGGAATCGAACCCACATCCTGTCGCGTTAACAGTCACTCACGTGCCCCTGCGACACAGCTGGCCTTTCAGTTAGTTTCAGGCCTGCTGTATTAGAAATATGTATAAACCATTGTATATTAATAAATAACCTGACCTGGTCGGTTTCCGGGAGGCTCAGGTTCGAGTCCCGCTACCTTCAAATTTTTTACGTTTTCTAAATAAATATTTTTCTTTCCTAATTGTGAATTAGCACTTTAAAAATGTTAAAAATCAACAATGTGGCTGGTGTGACGCAGGGGCACAAGCTTGGGACTGTAACGCGATGGTTGTGGGTTCGATTCCCTCTAGAGGAAATAAATTATTACCAATTAATATCTCCATTCACCAACCAACCAACCAACCAATTCCTCAAGAGGACTACAAACGATTGGACTCGACTCCTAAAACGGGGATGGGCTAGCAATAGCATAATATACTAAATTCTCATACGACGATAAATTTACTACAACTGTCAAAACTCTCAACCAAGAGAGAAAGTGAGGCTTCAGAACACCAGCGTCTATGTAACTGTCGAGTGTATGTCATTGAATACTTTGTAAAGGAAATGGAGATGAATTGAGTTGGATTTGCAAGAAATATTAGCACTAACACTGTTTAAGCTTCACGCTGTATCCCGCATGTAGCAGGATAAGCAGAGGGAACTTAGTGTTAAGACATTCCGTTCCTCACTTTCCGCCAAACTTTTTGAGGCATTGTGTGTTGAATAGCGGAACTCAACTCCGAGGTTTTGCATTGTTGCCAGAGTAAGGAAATTAAAATATTAATAAATATTATGAATTACACCGAGTGGGGATCGAACTCACAACCAGTCGATTTTACAGTCACACTTCGTGCCGCTGCGCCACGACTAGCCTCATATAATATATTAATACCCGCTATTTGTAAATTTTTATGAGGAACTATCACACCACGACAGCTTTAATATCTCAGCTATAAATTCTACACGTTTAACCAAACTCATAAAACGTTCAGGTATAAAAATTATTTAAAATATTTTATCTCACAAAAAGTTATTTACGTTATTGTTTATTTAAATATGAACAACCTTCTAAAGCCAGCCGCAGTGCAGTGGCAAAAGAGTGCGGTTGTGGGTTCGATTACCACTCGAGAAAAATGAAATATTTATTTTTTTTATTTTTGGACCGGAAGTTTCTTAATGGGAACCTTGAGAAGTTAACTAGGTTCCTAGATTCCTTCTGCCAGCCCTGCTAAATGCAATGAAGTGGAGATCATTTTATTAATAATTGATATCTACTTAGATTCTTCTATAAAATGGTTATTTATTATTTTAGTTTTTATTTTAACAAAACGTAACAAAATACTTTGAAAACAAATATTTCAATTTTAACATTAATAAATATATTAATGTTAAAATTGAAATACCTGCGCCACGACTGGCCTCAAAATTTTAACATTAATAAATATATTAATGTTAAAATATTGAGGCCAGTCGTGGCGCAGGGGCACAAAGTGTGACTGTAAATCGACTGGTTGTGGGTTCGATCCCCAGTCGAGAAGATGAAATGTTTACTTAAATTTATATTTTCATTTCTTCGCTCTAGTGTCGAGTTAAAGCGCGGCGTTGAGTTCTGCCACTCAACACGCAATGCCTCCAGAATTCGGCAGAATATAGGGAACGGTGTGTCTTAGCACTATATTCCCTCTGCCTACCCTACTATGCACGGGATACAGCGTGAAGCTGATAAAAAAAAATTGAAATAAATTAAGCTGTGATATAATTTTGTCCAGATCGATTTCCATATTGTCCATTGAAATAAAACTGAAGTCTAGACAAAACAGATTACATTAAATTTTATGACATTAATTTCCTTCTATATTTCTAAATATTATAATTTACTAAACAAAACAACCACTCAGACATTAATGAAGAAAGAAAGTATTAGAAATATCAAGAAAATGTATGGAAAAGTACAAGGAGTTGGCAAAAGAAATTAATTTATATGGCAATAATGAAGTCATACTCGTACAGTTATATATATTAAGTTTAGTCACGCACCGCACGAAGAAGGTCAGAGGAATTAGATGTGTAATAACTGAGGAAAATATCCCTAGGGACTTATAATTTGTGGGCTCTTCAAAAAAAAAAGAAATCAGCTTCACGCTGTATCCCGCACACAGCAGGCAGATGGAACTTAGGGTACTTCGTTCCCCACTTTCCGTCGATTTTTTTGTGGCATGCGTGTTAAGTGTAGGAACTCAACGCCGGGCTTTTGCCTTGACGCCAGAGCGAATTAAAATATTAATAAATAATAATTCTTTACTTACGATTCGATTCGATTCTTACTTGGTGAATATGCCGCGTTATTTATTATCCCACATTGCAGTTAGGGAAGAAGGAACCTGTTGTTAAGATATTTCGATTCCTATTTTTTTTACCTTTGGTTAAAACCAAAAGTAAGGTACTATTTTAAAATAGTTTAAGCGGAAATAAAAAAAGATCTATAATTGCCCTTCAAAAAAAACTTTTTATTGAATTTGAGGCTAGCGTGTAAACTGTAAACGCGACAAGTTCTGGGTGTGATTCCCACTCGATGAAATGGAATATTTAATATATTCATTTTTGTTTGTTTTGTTTTGTCGCTTGGGACTCGAGGAAAAGCGCGGTGTTGAATTCCGCTATTTAACATGTTGCACTGCCTTCTGAATTCGGCGAAAAATAGGGAACGGAGTATCTCAACACTAGGTTCCCTCGTACCCCGTTTTGTGCGGGATACAGAGCATAGCTAAAACAATATATGTATCAATATTACGAGCAGAATTAAATCAGCTTCACGCTATATCCCGCACAGAGCAGGGTAGGCAGAGGGAACCTACTGTTAAGACACTCCTTAACCCCACTTTTCGCTAAATTCTGGAGCATAATAGTACACTAAAATCGAAAACACAACCATTCAGAAAATGCAACTATGCATAAAAATATTCGCTACTTACTTTAATAATTGCCAAGTTTCAAATGAAACTGGAAATTTAAAATGAAGTGGTTTCGAAATTTCGGTAATAAGTTTTATTAGAAGATTATTTCGTTTAAGCCGAGGAACATTTCCTGTTTGGCGAATCGTCGCACGTTTTTAGCTTACCGACATTTTGTCCGCTATCAAAGTGACATTTAAATTTAATTAAAAATTAAACTTGGGAAAAATAAAATGTACTATAAAGTAGACGAAAATAAACAAGCGCGAGTCGAACTCGCCTACAAAGGGTTCCGTACATAAATTGGAGGTCTCGAGCTTTTTCTAAAATTCAAGCTTAGCTTAACCAGAGCCCTTTCATCTATATAGATACCTCACTTGAACTAGCGGCTTTATAACCACATTTTGTACTCCTTTTAAGGCTATTATTTTTTAGGATTTAACCAAAAATGTAGTTTTCAGATTTTTTCCTGAACTAGTACTATCTGTAGATGCTAGCTGCTAAATTCCATACTTCTGGGTTAACGTCACAATATGAAGAATTAGGAAACAACAATTGTATTAATAGAAACATTCTTCTAAAGACACTTCAGCCAAAAACTGGTTACAATCAGACTCAACTGGCGAAGAACGGCGTTTACCGACGTAGGCTCTTTTTTAACCGACTTAAGACGACTGTAAGAAAATAAATCTCAATTCGACTGTTTTCTTTTTTCATGATTTTTTTTTCATATTTGATACCTCAGAACTTATGACTGGATGAACTGATTTTGATGATTCTTATTTTTTCTTTATTTAAAAGCTCATTCCCATTTTAATTTGGTCTATTCCTGACAATGGTATCTGTGAGAAAATCACAAAAAGTCTTAAATTTGCATTAAGTATGTGCGCAACCAATGGACGAACAACTCAATATCATGCCAATCAATTCCGATGATTTTCTTTTATAGGAAAGGATACACTTCAAAGATAGTTTTTTTTAATAACGTAATTCCAAAAATCCCATTTGGTGTGAAAACCAAAAACCAACTCATTCCATCTAAAATAACGTTAATTTATATACTATAAATAAGATACCTTATCGTATTATTTTCTTGTTAAAAGTAAATGCTAATACAGGAACATTTAAGGGTTAGCCGAGATTCTAAGATGAGAGCGGCTGCTCCATTATAAGGCCGAACCACTCTTCTCTATAGTCAAACCACTGTAAATATTGAACGTTTTAACTAAATTAGTGTTATCTGTTCGGAATTACGATAAGATAAATTAAATACTGCTTAAGATTATAATATTAAATTAATAGTAAATAATATATAGCTAGTAAATTGTTGTTATATTATGCATAGAGGCCAGTCGTGGTGCAGGGGCACAAAGTGTGACTGTAAAACCGACTGGTTGTGGATTCGACCCCCACGCGAGTAGATATTTCATCTATTCACTTAAATTTATATTTTCATTTCTTCGCTCTGGTGTCGAGACAAAGCGTGGCGTTGAGATCTGCCACTCAACACGCAATGCCTCCCAAATTCGGCAGAAAGTGGGGAACAGTGTCTTAGTGTCAGATAGTGTCTTAACACTAGGTTCCCTCTGCCTACCCTGCTGTGTGCGGGATATAACGTGAAGCTATTAAATTATGCATATCTGTTCACATACGACTAAAGAAATTCATGTTTTTAAATAAACTTGTAATAATCTAGTGTGAAACTGTATGTTAGGCACATTCATAAAATATCATTAAACTCTTTTCTGATTCTGTTTTTTTCTTATAAAAAATCTGGAACGTTCACGAGTGAAAATCGAATCCGCAATCGCGTGGTCGTGGTTATATTTAGACGCTTTACCGCTACGGCACGATTGCCCCTATCTAATGATACTCTATATACATACATATATTTAAAGTTAAAATAAAATATATTTAATAAATTAATTGATTTTATTTGTGTGCGGGATACAGCGTAACACTGAATTAATTTAGATTTTAATTAATTTTATAATATTACAAGAATTAATTCTTAAAATAACAACAAAATTTGTTCTTCAAAGCTTCAAATATTAGCCGTTATTGCATTTGTTATAAAGGCCAAAATTATACCTTTGGAGTTAGTTCGGAGAGTCCAGATCAATATGTCAATTTGCTTAATAATCTTGTAAAGTTTGGACAACGTTGAAACACCTGCTACTTCTATTTTCACATAGTCGATAGTTTGTGTCTATATTGAAATATAGAAATTATGTATATACATACTTTCTATGTTATATAGAGGCCAGTCGTGGCGCACCGGCACGAAGTAGACTGTAAAACCGACTGGTTGGGGATCGATCCCCACTCCAGGAAATGAAATATTTACTTAAATTTATATTTCCATTTCTTCCCTCTGGTGTCGAGGTTAAACGCGGCGTTGAGTTCTGTCACTCAACACGCAAAGAATTCGGCAGAAAGTAGGGAACGGAGTGTCTTAACACTAGGTTCTTTCTGCCTACCCTGCTGTGTGCGGGATACAGCGTGAAGCTGTTTTTTTTATATTAATTAAAATAGAATAGAGATATTTGGGAAGTATGTTCAGTTCAGATATACTTGGGAAGTATGCTCAGTAGAGATGGAAGATACGAGATGAATGTGGAAAGGCGTATTGCTGCCGGTAACAAGGTTAACAGAGCCTCAGTTGCATTGATGAGACGGCGAAACGTCAGCACAACTGCGCATTTGGCCGTACACAATGCAGTTTTGGTACCGACTCTGTTATACGGCAGCGAAACGTGGGTATTACAGAAGAAGAATTAAAGATAGATGAATGCCGTGGAGATGCGATCTCTTCGTAGGATATGCGGAGTCAGCTTAGCGGATCAAATCCGCAATGAAGAGGTACACAGAATGGCAGGTACTAGCGAGGATGTCACGGTGAGGATGAAGAAGAACGTGCTCAGCTGGTTTGGGCACGTGGAACGAATGAGTGATGAAAGAATTGCAAAAAAGATTTATGATGGAAAGTGAGCGGTAAGAGAGGTAGGTAGAGACCTCGGTTGACCTTCAAAAACGAAAAAAATATCGAAGATACTGGAGGAAGGCCACATACAAAGCATGAGGACCCCCTCGAGGGCATGTATGAAGAGGTTAATGACATCGGACGAGGCGAAAGAGGTATGTAGAGACCGTAGCGTTTGAGGCTCCGTTCTCTCTGACTAACCCACTAGGGATAAAGCATGGAGTTAGTAGTAGTAGTAGTAGTAGTAGGATAGAGAGTGAAAGCGGAACTATCGTATACAAGAAAGAAACGTCGTTAGGCTTTCCAGGAGTTGAGGAGTTTCTCATTTAAATATGGGAAACTTGTAAGACCAATTGGACATATATAATAAAGATCTGGTAAATATCTCAAAAGATTGTTGAGTCTCAATGGCAATGTGATTGATGGGAAGAAATGGAAAATATAAATTTAAGTAAATATTTCATCTCCTCGAGTGGGGATCGAAATTATAGGTACTATAAGTCAAATATACATACATCATATAAAACACAAAATCAAAATCACTCTGTTTCATTTTCAACTTTCTATAATCACAAAAAAAAAAAACAGTAAAACACGCAGTTTATAAAATTATGTACAAAAAATTTGAACGTAACAGGACTTCAACATCGCCTCGTTGAAAAAATATTCAAGAGTTATAAGGCAATTAAGCTATAAGTTGTACTTTAGAATGAAATAAATTATTTTCATAATTTATTGTAAGTTTTTTTTAAAATAACTGTATACAGCGCTAAGAAGCGTGGCTTTAAGTTTGCTGCGCTGAAAGTAATAATGCAGTTTTAATTTTATTGTTAACGTGAAATATAATGTTTTTTAACATATTTTTTAACAGTAGGGTAGACAGAGGGAACCTGGGAACCTAGTGTAAAGGCACTCCTTATCCCACTTTCCGCCAAATTCTAGAGGAAATCAACGGAAATCAACGTCGTGCTTTATTTCGCTACCAGAACACTTTATATCTCTAATTTCTCCAAATGGAAATCGAACCCACAACCGTACACATTTATAGTCACACACTTGTGTCTCAGTGCTTGCTGTTACATTTATAGTCACACACTTGTGTCCCTGTGCTGTAAATATTTAGTTTATATTTATAGGAAGTAAATAACAATTCGTCGACTCTCAAGTACATATTTCAGTATACAGTACAATTAGTATATTCTAACAGGCCTATAGCCCTTATTAATTATAATTAACAAGACAGAAAAGAACAAACTACGCGACTAAAATCGTTATACGTTGTCCATTTTCACTTAAGTCTTTTTTTAAGGTTCACGTTGTACCCCGCATGTAGCAGGGTAGGCAGAGGGACCCTAGCCTTAAAACACTCCGCCAAGTGCTGAAAACATTGTTGAGCGGCGGAACTCAACGCAGCGCTCTGCCTCGACATATGAGCGATGAAATGAAAATATTAAACATTTCATTTCCTCGAGTGAGATCGAACCCATGACATCCGCGTTTACAGTCACAAGCTTGTAAACCTATGCGATGACTGGCCTCCCTTTAGTCTTAAGATATTACATGTTGAGTGGTGGAACCCAACGCCACGCTTTGCCTTCATAGAGCAGTGAAACGAAAACAATCTGAACTTGTCCTCTATTCGGCTGTACTACTACATCCTTAATTATTTTTATAATTATAGTTGGTTAATAATGTTTTATATTTAACTAGTGGCTCGCCCACGGCTCCGCCCGCTTAAAATACATGATTATTGATTTAATAAGCAGAATTGATTGACAACTATAATGACTTCTAATATGATTTTTTAACGACATTGTCGTCAAAGAATTTTTGATTGTTTAAAAAAAAATACTACCATTGCATATACATAAAGCTAATTATTTATTACACGTATATATTTTTGTAACTTTATGTTCTTTTTACCTATATAATATACTCTGTTAAATGTGCTGATGTCAGTGAATAATTTAATTTACTCATTCAGAAACAGCCTTAAATGTTAAATTATTGATTTGTAGGATTCATATTATTCTTTGTAAAATAACTGTTATAATTGCATATTAACTCCTGTACAGTTTTTAAATAATTACATATATTATATGAACGAACCAACCAAAAAATCTTTGTATTTACTTGATATTTCATTCCAAGATCGTTCTTTATCTCTGTGTTGAATTAATTACGACTTAAACTTAACTGTTATGATTTATGAAGGTAATCTCCACTAACAATTCAATTTTATTTACTTTATTGTATAAAATATTATATATGCTTCAAAAATATATATTTTTATCAACAATCATATAACCCAGACGTTTCGAATGTCATTCTTTAGCCAAGAATCTTACCAGCGGGATTGCTATATAATATTCGCAGGCAAACTAATGCCTTGAGTTCATTCAAATGACGATAACTTTTTTTTTAATGAACCGATTTTGATCAACTAAGCTTTAGTAGTTAATTTGAGTTAAAACAAAGTAATTGGTAAATTTTCAAGTAAATCGGTTCAGTACTTTCAGAGAAAAATGTGGACAAAAATATCGACAGACAGACATACAGACAAGAAACTAAAAAAAAAATCTTTTTGCTTTCTATTATTCTTTTTAAGTGTCCCTCTATCCATTTCAGTCAAAATTACTAAATGTACAGACAAAATATTTTTATTGTCTTATTATATATAAATATAATATTTCGAGGCCAGTCGTGTCGCAGAGGCACAAAGTGTGACTGTAAAACCGACTGGTTGTGGGTTCGATCCCCACTCGAGGCGTTGAAATATTTACTTAAATTTATATTTCCATTTCTCCGCTCTTGTGTCGAGGCAAAGTGTGGCCTTGAGTTCTGCTACTCAACACGCAATGCCACCAGAATTCAGCAGAAAGTGGGGAACGGAGTGTCTTAACACTAGGTTCCCTCTGCCTTCCCTGCTGTATGCGGGATACTTCGTGAAGCTGATTTATTTATTAGTTTACTACGCCCTTAATAATTTTTCTATTTATTATTGGTTAATAATATTTTAATTAAAATTATTACTGCCATTTTCGTAAATCTGGCTTCATAATTAAACACCGCACCTTCTCTAAAATGCAATACCAAATTATGTACGGCGCGAGCTACACTTTGCACGTCACCTTGAGATGAAGTCTGTTTTCATATATATGAAGATATTAGTTAATATATAGCTTGGATATATTAATATTTCTATGATGACTTTTGACAGCGAATTCGTATAGATGCAGATTAGTTACGATTTTGCTCAAAAAAAAACCTGTATGGTAAATATTTGAAATATATTTACCATACAGGTTTTTTTATTATTATATATTAAGTTTTTTTTAGCATCACCCCTGTATCACGGATCTAACTGGGCACAGAACCTGTGAACTTAGTGTTGAGATACTCTGTTCCGATTTAGACACTTCCGTTTTCGGTTTTCCGTTAAATCTCGAAACATTGTGTGTTGACTAGCGGAGCTCAACGCACCGCTTTGCCTCGTTCCCAATGCGAGGAAATGGAAATATTAAATTAAGTTATAATATATATTCAAAGAATACCAGTGCTTTTTTTTAATTAAAAGCAATCCTTTACTGAGGCCGGTCGTGGCGCGGCGGCACGAGGTGTGACTGCAAAACCGACTGGTTGTGGGTTCGATCCCCACTCGAGGAGATGAAATACTTACTTAAATTTATATTTCCATTTCTTCGCTCTGGTGTCGAGGTTGAGCGCGGCGTTGAGTTCTGCCACTCAATACGCAATGCCTCCAGAATTCGGCAGAAAGTGGGGAACGGAGTGTCTTAACACTAGGTTCCCTCTGCCTACCCTGCTGTGTGCAGGATACAGCGTGAAGCTAATTTAATTTTTAATTTTCAATCCTTTCCTAATAAAATAAGAAAATCCTAAAATCATTGAACTATTTACAGGTTCAATGTGTTTATATGCATTTTTGTTGAAAATTTTATTTTAAATATTTATCTATTATCTTCAACTCCATCCATACAATCCATATACAGAAATATAGTTGAAAGCTTATTGAGTAACGTCAGTTATAGATCTCACTTGCAAACAGATTAGAGAGGTTGGCTATTTGCTTCTATTCTACTAACTACTAGGTTTAAGCAGTATAGCACGCCAATATTGAAAAGCATATTTGTTTATTGTCTTGTTTACAATAATTTGTTTTTATTAGCTTCACACTGCATCCCGTATATTGCCGGGTAGGTAGAGGGAACCTGGGAACCTAGTGTTAGGAAAATTCCTCACGTTCCGCCGAGTTGTTGAGGCATTGCGTATTGGGTGGCGTAACTCAACGCCGCGCTTTGCCTCGACACTAGAGCGAAGAAATGAAAATATAAATGTAAATAGATATATCGCATTTCCTCGGGTCGGGATCGAACTCATGATCAGTCGATTTTACAGTCACACTTTGTGCCGCTGCGCCACGACTGGCCTCCTTTTTTTTATCAATTTGGGACCCAAATTCAAGTAATCATAAAAAAGTGTACCCAAATTCCTGTCCTATGGGCAACATGTATCACATCTTGAAACATACCTAAAATCGATCAGTAATATAATCAAAAAAAATTATATTATAATTTATTATTAGCTATGAACGTGACATTGTAAAATTTTTAACTTCATTACCTCCAGATTAAAATTACGACTCATAAAACTTTTTAACACCAAATTTTACTATATTTACTTGTATTTTATACAATAAACAAAACCGTCTCTTGTTGCTTTTATGCTTGCGGCAACCACAACGAGGTGGTATTTCTGTTCCTCGCTGTCAAACCAATGTGATGACTTCATATATTGTATGTTGAAACAAGATAATGTAGGTGCAATTTCATTTTATTATATATTTCGCGGCGATGAGTTCTGTCACTCAACACGCAATGCCTCCAGAATTCGGCAGAAAGTGGGGAACGGAGTGTCTTAGCACTAGGTTCCCTCTCCTTACCCTGCAGTGTGCGGGATACAGCGTGAAGCGGATTTATTATTATTTTTTTTATCTCTTACACCTCAGTCTCGCGCTTGAACACGGATTACTGTAAAGTGCTCGAAACGTCGGATTCCCAATACCGTAATACAAAATAAACGTGATTAATCCGGTTAAATAATTTTAATTCAAATGTGCAATAATTGCGAAAATCATAGATCTTAAAACAACGAAGTTATTAAACAAAGTAAGTAGTCATAACTTAATTTCTCCATTTAAGACAAACTGTGAAATAGAACGCCGTTTTTTGTTTAATTAAACTAAAATAATATCAATAATACTTGTATAAATAATATCAATAATATCATAATATCACGCTGTATCCCGCACATAGCAGGGTAAGCAGAGGGAACCTAGTGTTCCCCATTTTCTGCCGAATTCTGGAGGCATTGCGTGTTGAGTGGCAGAACTCAACACCGCGCTTTCCCTCGACACCAGAGCGAAGATATGGAAATATAAATTTAAGTAAATATTTCATTTCTTCGAGTGGGGATCCAACCCACAACCAGTCGATTTTACAGTCACACTTTGTGCCGCTGCGCCACGACTGGCCTCTGGGGACTGAACTGTATAAATATCTTGTAAAAACAAGTCAATTGAACTAATGTTCTTTAAAAAATATTCAAACTATACTAAATCTGGTACGACAGCTCTACACTTTACAGAGGTCTACTTCTACTACAATTTGTTTCTATTCTACATTCATATATTACACTAGAGGGCGCGCGCGGCTTCGCCCGCTTATTAGGAGTGAATTCTAAAAAAACCTCGAAACACGTGTTCAATAAAATATTTTTAACAGTCTGAATTTTAATTTTTTATAAAAGTCGGTGGCAATTTAAAGATTTTTCCATATAAACTTTCAACCACTTTTTTGAACCCTTAGGGGGTGAATTCTTAAAAACCATGAAACATGTGTTCAATGAAATATATTAAAGAGTCTGAATTTCAAATTTTATAAAAATCGGTACAGATTAAAAAATTTTCCCATACAAACTTTCAACCACTATTTCATCTCTTTAGGGTTAAAATTTTTCAAATTCCCTTCTTAGTGGATGTCCAGAATATGAAAATAAACATCTGCCCAAATTTCACGTTTCTACCATCAGCGGTTACGGCTCTGCGTGCGTCTTACCTCAGTCAGTCAGCACAAGTCCTTTTATATATATAGATAATATTTCCATTTAGATAGATAAGCAGATAATGTTCGATGCATTTCAAATATCTTATTTGTATATGTCAAATCACGAGGAAGGTCTACATTAATAATCATGTTGGTTCATACCAGCGTTGCCAGATTTAACACTAAATTTAACATTAAATCAAATTAAATCAGCTTCACGCTTTATCCCGCACTCAGTAGGGTAGACAGAGAGGAACCTAATGTTAAGACACTTCGTTCCCCGCTTTCCGCCGAGTTCTGGTGGTATTGCGTGCTGAGTGGTGGAATTCAACACACCAGAGCGAAGAAATGAAAATATAAGTGTAAATAAATATTTCATTTCCTCGAGTGGGATCGAACCCACAACCAGTTGGTTTTACAGCCACACTTTGTGCCGCTGCGTTACTGCTGAGTTCAATTTACTATTACTACTACTAGCTTTACGTTTTATCCCTTGCGGGGGAGTCAGAGAGAACGGAGCGTCAAGCGCCACGGTCTCTACATACCTCTTTCGCCTCGTCCACTGTCATCAACCTCCTCATACATGCCCTCCAGGGGATCCTCATGCTTTTTACGTGACCTTTCTCCAGTATCTTTGATATTATGTTTCGAAGGTCAACCGAAGTCTCCCAATAAGTTACTATCAAATCCATAATTCACGAAAAGCATACCACGTCTGTAATGTACAGACATGGTATGCTTTTCGTGAATTCGCTTGAAATTCGCTCGTTGAATTCCGCTCTGGACATGTAAATGTTGGACTAAAAATCGGGACGTCTGGAATGCGGGTACGTACCCAACATACTAACAAGGTATTGAAACAGACAAATACTGGAATAAAACAGAAAGCAAAAATACAGAAATTCGTGGCGCAGGGGCACAAAGTGTGACTGTAAAACCGACTGGTTGTGGGTTCGATCCCCACTCGAGGAGATGAAATTTTTACTTAAATGTATATTTTAATTTTTTCGCTCTGGTGTTGAGGACAAGCGCGGCGTTGAGTTCTGCCACTCAACACGCAATGCCTCCAGTATTCGGCAGAAAGTGGGCAACGGAGCGTCTTAACACTAGGTTCCCTCTGCCCACCCTGCTGTGTGCAGGACACAGCTTGAAGCTGAAAAAAAAATCTATATATAATAATCGGAAACATTGTTAAAGCCGCGGAATAGATCAATATGGGTGACCGATAGCAAACAGTCTGTTTTAAATTGCAGCGTACAATAACAGCGCGCTAATAGAAAACCCATTAAATCTTCTGTTATTCGTTATTAATACTGTTCGTTGTTGTTTTTTTTTATAAACTCTGTTGAAACTGTCGAAATTCAGTACATATTCATATTTCATTTATATAATTTTCACCTTTTGCCTTCTTTATTGTTTCGCATTTTTTATATAAATAGCTTAATATTTATGTTTAATTTTAATATTTTTTTAAATAACACATAAATATTATCGTCATGAGAAGGTGGTTGCTAATGTCTTCTTATACCTATTGGTACATAATTCGAAACCCACACCGAGATATATTTAGTATAATTTATTTTCCTGTAAATTTAATTTGAGAATAAAATCAGTCATTACATTTCAATTTGGCTAGACTCTCTAAATACTGTAATTAGCGATTAAATACATATATAAATTCATATATAGAGGGTGGAAGTGTCAGCAACACTTTAATTGAAACCATAGCTTTAACTATTATTTTTATTTTTTTTCCCAAAAATGAAAGTGTTTTTTTTTTTAACAAAATACATAATAAAATTGTCGTTCCTGATAAATGACGTTTTAAAATAAAACGTAATTTGTCAGGAACGACGCACGCACACATAAACCTTCCAAAGGGAAACCGCCACATACGCCTCATTCCAAAATCCAGTCGTATGTATTGGCGGCAAAATTCAAAGTTGTTTAACCTTTAGTAGTATTTTTGTAGTAGTATGTGTTTACATTATTGGTATTTATGCGTAACTGCGTCACACGAAATACAGGTATGGATAAACATCGTGAAATAAAAAAAATCCTACATCTAAACTGTTGAGTTATTTTGATTAATTTCTTTAGGTATGGGTTTGAAATATTTTACGCTATATGCTGTTTCCGTAAAAGGAGCGCTGCCTCTTCCACCCTATATATTCATATATATAGTTTTAGTTACACTGTATTCCGCATACAGTAGGGTAGGCAGAGATACTTTGTTGTCCATGTTCCGCCGAATTCTAGGGCCACTGCATGTTGAGTGACGAAACTCAACGCCGCGCTTAGCCTCGACGCCAGAGCAAAGAGAGGAAAATATTGAATACTTAATTTCCTCGACTGGGAATCGAACCCACAATCTGTCGCGTCTGGCCCTGTTGACCAGGATTAGTAGGCCAGTAGACTTTACATACTAATAATATAGCAGTAAATTCAACGATATAAAGCCATCGAGCATATTCGAGTGGTCCATTTGGATTGGACATCCAATTTCTATAAATAACAGCGAACGCCATCCCGCAAACCATTCATGACTGATGCATTCGGATCGTCCACAGCACGACGTTTTAATACGTTCAATATGTTTAATATTAAATGTCTCGTTTGTAGGGGAATTCGAATTTAATTAAGGGTTGTTTTGGGTGGGGTGTGTGGTTGATAAACATATTATTTAAAACTTCGCAGGGAACCTAGTGTTAGGATACTCCTTTTCCAACTTTTTCATCACTTTTTTAGATATTCCGTTTACAGTGGAGAAAGTTAGCGCTTTTTCTTGTTACCAAAGCGAGTAAATAAGAAAAAAATCGTTTACTCGAGTGGGAATCGAACGCCCAATCGTTGAGATTACAGTGACCGTGTTGCTACCCTGTAACAATCTGTTATTTTAATAATAGCTGCATTAAATATTTATAGTATAATAATCGATTCATTAAATATTTTTTAAGTATATCCCCAAATTACTTAATTAATTTACTATTTGTAAATAAAAAATAGTTGTCTTTTCTCTACTTCTTCTTTTCTCTTGTAATACTTAAAAAAAATATACACTATACACACTGTATATAATAAAACAAAACAATACCTACTATGGTACTAATTCTATTATTTTCTGCCATCTGACAGCAAATTATATTATTGAGTTTAGATAGACTGCTTAATCGTGTATTACTAGATTATTTCTGACGTCATTTATAATACTTTTAATTTAATACTTCATGTATGGCTTCTAATTTTTTTTTAATATTGTCAATTCAATCGGATAATGTAAGCTTACATCATTCTCTAATTATTGTTTTTTTTAATTTTTAAAAATCAAAAATCAGTTTCACAATGTAATGCACACAACAGGATAGGCAGAGGAAACCTAGTATGAACCTACCTAGCTCTGGAGGAATTGCGTATTGAGTGGCGGAACTCAACGCCGCACTTGTACCTCGACACAAGAGGGAATAAATGAAAATATAAATGTAAATAAATATTTCATTTTCTCGAGTGGGGATCGAAGCCGATCGAAGTCGATTTTACAGTCACACTTTGTGACCTTGCGGCACGACTGGCTTCATTTTACATTTTTTAAAGTGTTTATTCTATATTTAGGAACGAAAAATACTTTTTAGAAAACACATAAAAAAGTTGAACGTAGCGGGATTTGAACCCCTCGCCTTCTGGAAACCGTCCAAGAGTTCAAATACGTTCAAATTTATATGTTTTCTAAAATAAAAAAAAGAATTAAATTAGTTTTCGCTTAAAAAACCAAATAAAAATCTACAACATTTTCAACATAAATTAAATAATCAAGCAATTAGTGAAAATAATAGTATATTTTTCATACTTCGTTCCTGGCGTACATTTTTATTATCGTCCTTTTTAAGTTGACCTTTTGTAAAGTATAAATGGAATAACGCCGTTTTCCTTTTATAACACTTTATAGAAAACGAAGAGTAGCTTTACTTCAATTAACATTTCAATCTAGTGCACGAGACCACGACAATATTTTTAGTTACCCTTTTTTCTATTTATTTTTAGGTTCACGTTGTATTTGACATATAGTTAGTAGGAAAGGTAGTGTCAAAAGATTCCTTTTCCCACGTTCCAACCAATATTCAGGACATTGCGAATTGATTGGCGGAACTCAACGCTGCGCTTTATCTAGTGGAAATTGATTTCAAAACCGTCCCGTAAACAATCGAACGCGGCGCCATAACGTCCTCATAGTTATACTATGTTTTATTTGTCAAAAAATAGTAATAAATATTGTTTTTGCTTCATACTATTTGTAACAATTTATTTAGATGCATAGATGGATGGATCCATTTAGTTTTAGTAATTTCAACTATAAATCATGACTATTTTAACATTTTTGTTTCGAAATTATATTAGTTTTTAAACTATCTTGCCTGAGGTTCTAATGTCTAGTTACAGTTACATTTATTTATCAGATATTACAGATAATTGTATTTTTTTTGAGTTCTCTCTCTCTCTCTCTTTTGCAGATAGGCAATGAGAGCCTAGTGTCAACACACCTCGTTCTACACTTTTCTAATTCGACATATAGGGGATCACAAAGAACTAACTCTGTATCGCGTTTTATTTTATTGGAACAAACTAGTTTGTATACGGCATCCTAACACTAATATCCTTAAAAATATCAAAATATTTTGTATCCCGCATATACAAGGGTAGGCAAAGGGAACCTAGTGTTAAGACACTCCGTCCTCACTTTTCACCGAAAGCGTTTCCTACGTGTTGAGTAGTCGCACTCAACGCTGTGCTTTTGTCTAAAATATCCTAAAAAATAATTATTTCTAATATAATTATGACTTTTGTAATGTTACATTCATATTTAGAAACGAAAGCGCAAAGCTTACGTAACATACAAATCATTATCTCCATTCTTGTCAACGATGGCGACTCTCAAATTTAACGAGCTCATTTGATATTGCACGTACATAAAAATTCGGACATTACAAAAGAAACGAAAATTATTAAAAATTTCAATTCTACGCTTGACGGGATTGTGGGTTCCATTTCCAGTTGAGGCATATATTAATTTAAATTTATATTATTATTTCTTCGCTGGTAAAGCGCAACGGCGAGTTCCACCACTCAATACGCAATGCCTCTAGGATTTGGCGGAAAGTGGGGAACGGAGTGTCTTAATACTAGGTTTCCTCTCTGCCTACTCTGCTGTGTGCGGGATACTGGGTTTTTAACTTTTTAATTCTATGCTTGTTGGTACTAAAGAAGAATTTAAGTTTTACCTTTGATAGAACGAAAGGAAAATAGCAAAACTGCACTGAACTTGCGAACTTTAATATCTGCAGTCCAATTGGATTACAGGAGTTACAGCTTTAGAAGGCGTACTCAGAAACGTCAATTAGTGTTAATTCACTTAAACTGGTACATATGTATATCATATATACAAACTTGGACTTGGTTTGGTGGACTTTAAGTCAGTTGGGATCGATTCTTAATCGAGGAAATATATTATTTAATATTTTCGTTTTATCGCTCTGGTAAGTTCCACTACTTAACACGCAATGCCTACGGAAAATTCGGCGGAAAGTAACAGAACGGGAGTATCTAAACTCTAGGTTCCCAGGTTCCTTCTACTTACCCTGCCATATGCGAGGTACAACTTCAAGCTGAAAAACGAAATTCCCGTACTATCTAGCTGCACTTACTATATTTATAATTTGTCCGATCCTATCTAAATCCCACTAGGCGACAGTTGTCCGCATAATGAGATGCGGTTGAAAACGTTTTCCAGTATCTGTTATATTTTTCGTACTCTTATATTATATGAAAATCGATGAAATATAACGTTTAAAAAAATATGTATAAACTATAGTAATACCTTGTGTTAAAAAATATTTCTAATAGTGAATTCAAAATGTATTGGTTCACGGACTAAATACTGGAGATTCTTTTTTTTTTCCGACATGTCATACTGACTTATACTGCAGTTGCTACTGTTAGACACTCCGTTCCCCATTTTCCGCAGAATTGGGTGTTGAGATGTGAGACACAACGCCGCGCTTTTCCTCGACACCAGAGCGAAGAAATGAAGATATTAAATTTCTCGAATAAGAACCTAACCCACAACCTGTCGCGTTGACAATCACACGCTTGTACTCCTGTACTATGACTAGCCTTAATATTTCGTATTTTGTTGTTTAAAAGATGAAGTGAAAAAGGAAGAAGCTCTAAAACAAGAAGAAAGAAGGAAGTCTTTGAAGGATAGTTCAAGATTTAAGTTTTTGTCCATACTTACGTTTACTCATAGTATAATGCCAAATAAGACTAGAGCAGCCTGTGCTACAATAGCGTGGCGACGTAACGTTACGTTATAACTCCGAACAGTAAGTTGCTCCCAAAGGATAACGAGATGTGCTTATTAATATGCTGTATTCTGTACTATGTTACTAAATATTTTTATGGTTCCGTACCTCAAAAGTTAAAAAAAGAACCCTTATAGGATTTTTGTCAAGACCATTTATCTCAAGATCGCGAGGAAGTATAAAGCTGATATTAATACTAAATATTCAGTAATCTAAGAGACTGAGAACGAGAGGCGTAATCAAAACCTGTAAGAAACTTCCCGTGGATCTGCAGTTATGACATTTGGCACGAAGTGAGAACTAAAACTAATACAAGTAAAGAAAAAAAATTAAAAATGAAAATTTATAAGTATTCCTTAGAAATAATTGATTACAAACTTATATGTGTGGGTCAATTCACAAAAAATAGTGCATATTGTGTTGACTGATAGTAAGACAAAAGACAGATTTTGTCCATCTTGCAACCTACATCCAGCAGTGGACTTAAACATATTAACAGTACGAACACGTCGTGTTGCAAGGATACTAATGTGTGACCGTAACCCGACGGTTATGGGTTCGATTCCCACTCAAAGGGAATGAATTATTATTTATTAATATTTTCATTTGTACGCTCTGGTACCAACACAAACGCACAGCGTTGAATTACGCCACTCGAAAAATTAAGCTAATAATGGGGAACGGATTCTCCTAACATTAGGATTCCTTTACCTACTCTGATATGTGCGGGATACAGCGTGAAACTGAAAAAAAAACTACTTAATTCCACGGCATCGTAGCGATACTCATACCGTCAAAATTATACACATTACAGAAATTCGGGGCCAAGTTCCTCATATAAAAATACATTTATTTAGGTTAAACAACATAGAAGTCAAGAACTACTGCTGAAGATATATTTCAGTTGCGTCCTCCCAGACATGTGTTTATAACAACAAGATTCTCCACTTTTCGTGAAAAGTTAGAACCTCAACATACCCTTTACGTCTTACGAACATCAAAGAAAAAAAACATACTATTTTTGGATTCTTAAAGTTATAAATAATATAAATAAAAATATATTTTTAAATAAAATATCAAATCTGCTATTTCTACTCACCTAAATTTAAAAACTGTGTTATATATAAAGTCATTATTTATTTGATGGAATGAATTATTTATTTTTTCGTTTAAATGGCTGTACAAAAAAAACTAAGCAAAGCGAGTCCAATCAATTTTATTTTAGCAAAGTAAAAAATGTAAAATGTATACCTAATACGTAAAAATAAAAACGTCTCTATAATTTTTTGTAGCTTTACGCTGTAGTAGGGTAGGCAAAGAGAGCTTAGTCTTAAGACACTCTGTTCCCCACTTTCGAGCGACTTTTATTTTAGTGAAGAAACAAAAATATTGAATATTTCATTTCCTCGAGTGGGAATCGAACTCACAACCTGTCGCGTATACAAACATAAATAGACAATAAATAATATTTATACACACATACTTTTAATTGTAAAACACAAAATGCTTTGAATGCTTAGATAATTAAATATCCTACAAAGATAATTAATACTCCACAAATAAGCCTTTATTTCAGTTTATTTAAGTTTTTTAATATACTGTTTGTACTTTGACTTTATTATGAAACAGCAGACGACATACCATCCTTTTATCATATTCAAAGGTTTTTCTCCACGGGGGTACTTAGTGTCAAGAAAGCTTCCAGTCCCTAGGTAAAGCGTCGAAAGTGAAAAATTGGGATCCTTCTTCTATATATCCTTCTTAATTCTTGTATTGCTTGCTGTTATGAACTACTAATAAATGTATATAAATATGTATATATTTAAAAACGCAAAAACATTGTTTTTTTTAAATTTTGAAAAAAAAACCTTATTAGTACTACCCTTCGTAGTAATAATATTTTACAGTCACACTTTATGCCTCTGCGCCACGACCGGATTATTTTTTTTTTATATAATTATTTATAAAGTAGATGAAAAATTACACAATTTGGAATCAGCTAGTATCTATACTGAAATATAAGACGCCGCAACCCCAATTAAACTTTTGAGAAAATGAGTAATCCCATCCCAGACGGTGCTTGTGGGGTAGTTGGTGAATAATGTACATTTAGTTCTCCATTTTCTGCCGAATTCTGTAGGCATTGCTTGTTGAGTGGCGGAACTCAACGTCGCGTTTTTTTCAACACCAGAGCGAAGAAATTAAAATATTAAATGTTTCATTTCCTCGAGTGGGTATCAAACCTGTCGCCTGTCACGTTTTCAGACACATTTTGGGCCCCTGCGCCATAACGGTCCACAAATGGCCTTATAACAATTTAAAAATCCAATATATTCTATAAATAATTTAAGGTGTGAGTCTGTCGCGGAGTAACGGAACATAGTCTAGTTGAGAACATAGACTGTAAATGAGTAGATTATGGGTTCGACCCCCTTCCAGGATTAATAAATTTGTGATTATTTACATTCTCCAAATCAGATCTGACAAAAAAATAAACGGAATGTAGGAAACAGAGTGTAAAAACACTACGTTTCCTTCACTACCTACTTTTATTATTAACCTAACCAGTTACGTATATTAGGGAAACAACGTGAAGCTGGAATAGTTAAATTGTAATACCTCAAAATAACAGATATACAAGGTTTTTAACAGTTATGTGACATGGAACAAAGCCAACGCTACTAAATTATAATTTATCTATCTCCTAAAAGGAATGTATGTTGTTTTCTCGTGAATATTTCGGAGAACTTTTTAAATGGTCATATTTGCTTTTTTTCTTGTTTTTGAGGCCGGTCGTGGCGCAGCGGCACGAGGTGTGACTGCAAAACCGACTGGTTGTGGGTTCGATCCCCACTCGAGGAGATGAAATATTTACTTAAATTTATATTTCCATTTCTTCGTTCTGGTATCGAGGTTAAGCGCGGCGTTGAGTTCTGCCACTCAACTCGCAATGCCTCCAGAATTCGGCAGAAAGTGGGGAACGGAGTGTCTTAACACTAGGTTCCCTCTGCCTACCCTGCTGTGTGCGGGATACAGCGTGAAGCTAATTCTTGTTTTTGCTGTATGTTTGATTTTTTTTACAATATGCGTATATTTTAAGCTGGTAATATATATTAATACAATTATTACGATATTTTATGTCTATATAAAAACTTTTTTAAAATAAATATTTTTTAAATCAATTAATTATTTTTTGAGTTTTAAGCTATTTCCTGCATATAGTAGAGTAAGCAGAGGGAACCTAGTGATAAGACACCGCGGCATTGCGTGTTCAGTAGCGAAACTCAACCCGCTCTTTGCCTTATTACCAGAGCGAAAAATTCCCATTGTTCCGTATGGAAATCGAACCCACAACCATCACGTTACAGTCACACGCTTCTGCTATACCCTCACAATATTAAAAAATAACAAACAAACGACAATAACCAAACAGTATTTACAATACCCCTCAGTACATTAAACTTCTAATCACAAATCGAAAACACTACTCCATTAAACAAACACAATAAACTGTACTATTTTAACTTTCCAATTAAAAACGGGTAACTCCAGGCAATAATCCAGTTTAGTAATATCGATTGTGATGTCGGTCACTAACTACTTGCTTTTACGAGAGTCCGCGCGCTGTTAGCCAAACGTGATATTAGCATTTGTCCATGCGTGACGCGGCTGGCTGGTGCAGTATGGACTCTTGTTAATTAAATTAAAATTAAATCAGCTTCACGCTGTATCCCGCACACAGCAGGGTAGGCAGAGGGAACCTAGTGTTAAGACACTTCGTTCCCCACTTTCTGCCGAATTCTGGAGGTATTACGTGTTGAGTGGAAGAACTCAACGCCGCGCTTAACCTCGACACCAGAGCGAAGAAATGGAAATATAAATTTAAGTAAATATTTCATCTCCGCGAGTGGGGATCGAACCCACGACCAGTCAGTTTTACAGTCACACTTCGTGCCGCTGCGCCACGACTGGCCTCAACTCTTGTTAATAATAAAGGAATTTTATTTGTGATTTCTGGATATTATGGTCGGTTTTTTTTTCGGATGTGGTAGGGTAGGAGGGAGCTTGGTGTTAAGACTAAGGTTCCTACCTTCCGTGCAAATCTGAAGGGATTGCGTTTTGATTGAAGAAACTCTATGCCGCGCTTTGTTTCGACACCAGAGCGGAGAAATGTAAATGTTAAATATTTTATTTTCTCGCGTGGGAATCGAACTTGCCGTGACACGTTTGTGCCTCTGAACCGGCCTGTGCTCTGTTTAACTATTAAAATAAACGATTTATTTTATTATTTTGTCCGTTTTACGCCCTAACTTGTTATATTGCATGATGTTGAGTGGCAGAAGTCAAACGCTTTATTTTGTTTTAGCGGTAAGTATATAAAAATAATTAAATATATTTATTCCTTCGAGTGAAAATCGAACCTGCATTTAACAGGATGATGTATACATTACAGTTATATATATTTCGTATACTGAAACTATTGAGTAAGTATTAGAGATTGGACTCAACATACTCCTTATACCTTACTTTACCTTATTATGTTCGTTGAGATCAAAAGACTGACAGACATATAAAAGACACTAGCATATAATTTTAGAGCCGGATATCAGAGCAAAATCTATCTAAATCATTTTACATCTTTTAACAGGAATTTTAGCTTTTTTGTATTTTTGGATATTTAACTTAATTGCTGCTGAATGCCAAAAAAATCTGGCGAAAAGCGAAGCGATATTGGGCGTATAGTATCGAACGGAGTATCTTAACACTATATTTTCATTGTTTACTATATAAAAAATAGGCGAAAAATAAAAAAAACTGCAACAATAAGCTATTATCCCTTGAACTATTGTAATTAGTTAGGTATTAATTTAGAAGCTTCCGCAAACAGCGTGGTGTTTGAACTGTTCGAAATTAAATTTCCCGATAAAATTGTATACGAGCGAACTGTACCGTATGTGAGTTTTTTTTTATAACATAATAGCAATATAGTAAAAATAGTAAATTATGTGCCAGTATGTTGTAAAAAAAAAATTAAATCTTATTAGTTCTAAAAAAAAGTAAAGTGATTTTAAATGAAACTATTTTAACCGGATTAATCGCGTATATTTTGTACTTTTATACATTTTTGGAAACCCGACGTTTCGAACACTTTGCAGTAGTCCGTGGTCACGGGTAGACTACTAATAGTCGGTAATAATCGTGAAAATCAAAGAACTTATTAAAGTAAAGTGATATTTCAACGATCTTTATTTCAAATATATATTAAAATTTATGAACGAAAGTTATTTCATCATCAAGGAAATTTAATGAAGATAGCCTTCGGCTTTTACAGCATGTAATTTGAACGTATGCTTTTCAAGAAAATGTAAATCAAAATAATTCAACGCTCTGTTTACGGCTGCAAGCCTGGGCTCGTGTCCCGCGGGGGGCGCACTTGCCGCCGATGCTGTCCTATCATACAGCCACGTAGTGTTCATGATTGAATGTACCAATCTGTTCGCAAATGCAACATAATAAAAGTATTATAGGTGGTATGCGGGCGAAGCCGCAAGTAGGCCGCTAGTATTTTTATAATAATGAAATTTATTGGTAAAGACCATATAAAATGAGGGTAGTAAATCAATATAATTATAAATGAATATGTAATTGATATGAAGTTGTTAATTATAATTATATGAGTACGTATATTCTGGTTTCTGGTTTTTTTTAATATTAGTTTTTTGTACATTATTACAAGTGTGTAATAATGTACATGTTATACGTGTATAATATCTACTAAAATATATGTCGTAAGGTCAAGAGAGCTAATAAACATGGTTAAAAATATTTTATTTCAATTAAAGACAGGCCAGTCGTGGCGCAGTGGCACGAGGTGTGATTGTAAAACCGACTGGTTGTGGGTTTTATCCCCACTCGAGGAGATGAAATATTTACTTAAATTTATATTTCCATTTCTTCGCTCTGGTGTCGAGGTTAAGCGCGGCGTTGAGTTTTGCCACTCAACACGCAATGCCTCCAGAATTCGGCAGAATGTGGGGAACGGACTACTTAACACTAGGTTCCCTCTGCCTACCCTGCTGTGTGCGGTTTACAGCGTGAAGCTGAAAGACATAACCCACTTACATGGAAACATTCGTTAAAAAGAATAGTTGTCGATCGCACTTTAATTAATTAACTATAAAATTATAATAGCTATTATAAAATGTATTATAATAGCTTTTATTATAAAAGCTACTATATTAAACAATTAAAAAAAAGGAAAAGTTTAAAATATATAGAAAACCAAAACAAATATTAATATTTTTATGCGCTTTAATCAATGTTAATGTTCTACACTCACAGGCATGCTGCCAGAGGTCACAAGATCGAATCTCGTGTTGGGTTGCCAATGAACCATAAATTGGCTTCTTCCGCAAAATATATACAAATAATATATATTTGAGAGGTAGTTTGTTTACGCTGGGCCGCGGAGAGAGGAAGCTATAAAGAATCGTTTTCCAGGGCATTATATCGATATTTTTGCATAAACTTTTTAGATATTGCGTTTCGGGAGACGAAAACTATATTTTTTTTAGCTTCACGGTGTATCCCGCATATGTCAGAGTAGGCAGAGAAAACCTGAGAAATCAGTGTTAAGACACTCAGCTCTTATTAAGATACTTCCGTAACCGCCTTTCCGCTGATTTCTGGATTCTGGCATTGCGTGTTGGGTGGCTGCGCAATTTGCAAAACGTACCAGAACTAACAAATGAAAATATTAAATATTTAATTTCCTCGAGTGGGAATAGAACCCAGAACCTATCGTATTTACAGTTAGTTTATTTAACCAAGTTATCAATTATATTTTATTTCTATAAATATTTTTCTGGGTGTGTGAGCAATGCACACGTAGCAGGGTAGGCATAGGGAACCTAGTGTTAAAACACTCCGCTCTCCACTTTCTATCGAATTCTGGAGGCATTGCTTAACGGAACTGTACGCCGCACCTTGACACCAGAGGGAGAAAAATCTATTTTAAATATTTCATTTCCTCTCGTAAGAATCGAACCTATCACCTGTCGCTCATGCGCCACGATTAGCCGCAACAGCCCATCTCATTTTAATAAAATACTATTTTAAAGTTTTTCACAATATTTATACCTATTATTCAGCTTAATATATTACGAAAATTATAAGTGACGGTACTCATAAACAATGTTAGAAGACAATTATTTTACAATATACATACCATCAAGTATAGCGATTTGTAATTTGATTTATTTAGCTACAGTAGAACAGAGTAAGGTATAGCCGCGTCGTAAATAGAATTACGCTTATGTAACAATACCTAAGATAATTAAATTTCTCTTTACAACACTTAATTTTAATGGAGAACGGAGTGCGTTTACACTAGCCTACCTCTGCCTATAATACTGTATACGAAAGGCAAATTGAAGATCTTTTTTTTATATTAAACTAGTGGGCGCGCGCGGCTTCGCCCGCTTATTTGGACACTTAGGGGTGAATTCTAAAAAAACCACGAAACACGTGTTCAATAAAATATTTTTAACAGCCTGAATTAATTTTTTTATAAAAATCGGTGGTGATTTAAAGATTTTACCATACAAATTTTCAACCCCTTATTTGCACCCTTAGGGGGTGAATTCTAAAAAAACATGAAACACGTGTTCAATGAAATGTTTTTAAGAGTCTGAATTTCAAATTTTATAAAAATCGGTGCCGATTTAAAAAAATATCCATACAAACTTTCAACCCTTATTTCATCCCTTTAGGGTTAAAATTTTTCAAAATCCTTTCTTAGTGGATGTCCAGAATATGAAAATAAACATCTGCCCAAATTTCACGTTTCTACCATCAGCGGTTACGGCTCTGCGTGCGTCTTACCTCAGTCAGTCAGCACAAGTCCTTTTATATATATAGATAAATAAAAAAAATAAAATAAATCAGCTTCACGCTGTATCCCGCACACAGCAGGGAACCTAGTGTTAAGACAAGACAGAATTCTGGAGGTATTGCGTGTTGAGTGGCGGAACTCAACGCCACGCTTTGTCTCGACACCAGATCAAAGAAATGGAAATGTACATTTAAGTAAATATTTCATCTCCCCGAGTGGGGATCGAACCAAAAACCAGTCGATTTACAGTCACACTTTGTGCCCTTGCGCCACGACTGGCCCCTAAATAAAATTTAAAAATCAATACAGATATGCTAAGTTAAACATGTAGTGTAAAATAAGCAATGAACTCATTCAAAACAAACTTTCTCTCTAATTATAAACGTCGAAACCTCAATCAGAATTCACTTAAAGTTTCTGCGAAATGAATGAAAGTTCTTTGATATTTCTATTGATTTTGTTAGTTTCATAGTGTACCAACACGATCTACGAATAAAAAACCAAAAAACTACGTTTCTTTCAAAACTGGCAGAACCTAGTGTTAAGAGACAACCGTACCCCACTTTCCACCGAATTCTGAAGGTATTGTGTGTTGAGCGGCGGAATTCAACGCCGCGGTTTCCTTCGTTACAGATCGAGGATATCAAAATATTATATATTTCATTTCCTTGGATGGGAATTGAACCCAAATCGCACATCCGTCTTCACTTTGTACCCATTTAGATACTTTAGGGTAGGGTTAGGGGTGGTGGAATCTAAAGCCACCTTTATTACTAAGCGAAGTTTATTAAAAATATAAGAGAAAAGGAACTGCTTGGCATTCCCTAGGTTCACCGAGCACCCGTCGCGTTAAAAGGTAAGAAGATTAGAGGGATACCGGGGACTTGTGGCCAAGCATACGTTTATTAGATATGAATTTACTATGAATGAGGCCGTCGTGGCACAGTGTTACAAGGGCGTGACTGTAACGCGACGGTTGTGGGTTCGATCCCTAATCAAGGGAATGAATTATTATTTATTAATATTTTCATTTCTTCGCTCTACCACCAAGGTAACAAACCCGGCGTTATATTCGGCCACTCAACACGCAATGCCACGAAAAATTTGGCAGAAAAGGGGGAACAGAGTGTCTTAACACTAGGTTCTCCCTGCCTGTTGTTGCCTGGTTTACCCTGCTGTATACGGAATACAGAGTTAAGCTGATTTATTTACCATGCATGCGATTCGATTCCACAACATTGCAACTGAAGTAGTTTTTTTTTTATTTTTAACTCCAATGGCGGTTGTTTTTTTAAGGTTAGTAGTAAGTATTTGGATTACACAGGATAGAAAGCGAGGAACGTAGTTGGTAAGCACTAGTATTTCTGTGCCTACCCTATTATATGCGGAATACAAAGTGAAGCTATAGTATTTCTTTTAATTATTTTATATATAAAAGTATCAACTTCTAATTTGAATTGTCTAGTCTGGTCAAAAGAAATATATAACGAAGTGATATTAACGTTCTAAACAAAGCTGTCGACTATTTCATTTGTACGCCATATTGTCCTTTGAAACGGATTAAGTCACTTTAAAAGTGTTTAAGAATTTCTAGCACTGTAGAAAATAAATAATAGTACAGACTAGCATAATACCAGGTGTGACTGTTTGTGGGTTCGACCCTCACTCGAGCAAATTATATATTTATTTAAATTAATATTTTTCATTTCTTTGCTCTGGTGTCGAGACAAAGCGCGGCGTTGATTTTTGCCACTCAACGCGCGGCCCTGCGCCACGACTGGCTCAATAATATTTTTTATTTAAAACAGTAAATTTAACGACAAATTAATTAACAATTTTCTATACTTGAAACATAATATTTGATTCTAAAAACGGTGCCGGCCATCCTAATCAGAGATGGGATGATTATATACAATTAAATCTGGCAGTCTGACAAAAGTTAAAGTTAAAAGCCCTGACCCAGACAAACGCTAAAGTAGCTATTTTTATACATCTTCGAAGAAACAATAAAAATGTAATTAAAAATATATATAATCGATAATTGAATACTACTGGTAATTAATCTTATTAATTCTTAACAGCGTGAAGCTGATAAGAATTAATAAGATTAATTACCAGTCGTGGGACCAGTCGTGGCGCAGAGGCACATAGTGTCACTGGTTGTGGCTTCGATCCCGACTCGAGGAAATGAAATATTTATTTACATTTATATTTTCATTTCTTCGCCTGGTGTCGAGGCAAAACGCGGTGCTGAGTTACGCCACTCAATACGCAAAGCCTCCAGAACTCGGCAGAGAGTGGGGAACGGAGTGTCTTAACACTAATTTCCCTCTGCCTACCCTGCTGTGTGCGGGATACGGCGTGAAGCTAATTTGATTTAATTTCGATTAATTACGTAATCGATAGATTATAAATCGATAAAATCATCTTATGATTTTATATCGGTTGGTAGTGACATCACTATTATATAGAAACAGAACGTTACACAGGAAATTACGCTATAGAGATTTATATTAAACATATTTCTTTTAAAATTACTCCATTTTATAGCTCGAACTTTTTACCAATATGTTGGTTTAATGTTAATTTTTCAATATGTACATATTGGCAGTAATTAGTAATTAATAAAATGGATTTATATGGTTTGGTGATTTATTTTCATAGCTATTAATTCTTATAATCAATATTTTGATATAGTAAGTATTTACTATAAAATATTCTGAGTCCCTTTTTTTCTTAAAATTAAATTAAAAACTTTTGCTCAGCATCTGAGTTCACGAGGTCAGTCTTAGCGCAGGGAGACAAGTGTGTGACGGTAAACGTGATTGGTTGTGGGTTCGAATCCCACTCGAAGGCTCGAATGAAATATTTAAGATTTTCTTTGTAAAGTTAAAATACACTAAATTAATTACATTTTTTTTAGACTAGGTACCTGTGATAATAAAATTACTAATAGAATATATTTTATTTTCTTAAAACCTTATTCATGAGTTCTAAGAAAGAATTGTTATAAGTAACAGTCATCGCGTCTAAAAAGAAAATAAAAAGAGAAAATACTATATTTATTAATATCTTCTAAAAGTAAAATTACTTTATTTTAGTATTTATTTAAATATATGAAAAACAGAAGGTAAAAAGAATATAAAATCAACACCTAATTAGTGACGCATGTACTAGAAGTTGGCCAAGTTGTTCTCATTGTTGGGAAAACATATTTATAGCAACGTAACGTTCTTTACAGTATCATGAGATTTTATCTCTTATGTTCTTGAACCCAGGGGCACAAGGTGTGTGACTGTAAACGCGACAGGTTGTGGGTTCGATTCCCATTCGAGGAAATGAAATATATACTATTTCCATTTTTTTGCACTAGTGTCGAGGAAAAGCGCGGCGTTGAGTTTTGTCACTCAACACGCAATGCCATTAGAATTTGGCAGAAAATGGAGAACGGAATGTCTTAACTGAGTTTCCTCTGCCTACCTTGCTGTGTGCGCACGCTGTATACCGCACACAGCAGGGTAGGAACCTAAGATGTTAAGACACTTCATTCCCGACTTTCTTCCGAATTCTGGGGGCATTGCGTGTTGAGTGGCAGAACTCTTCGCCGTGGTTTGCCTCTCATCACCAGAGCGAAGAAATAGAAATATAAGTTTAAGTAAATATTTCATCATCTCGAGTGGGATCGAACCCACAACCAGTCGGTTTTATAGTCATATTTTCTGCTCCTGCGCCACGACTGGCCTCTTTAAATAAATAAAATAATAAATCAGCTTCACGCTGTAAATATACAATAATAAAGTTTCTAATGTAAATCATTTTAAATAATTTAATATATAATAATTTTGTCGAGTTAAATATAATATTTTCTTAGGAACTGAACCCAACTGGATTACAGCCAGACGCTGTTCCACTGTGCCATGACGGTTATTTCTATTTGTATTCGTTCCTAATCTGGATAAACAAAGTAGATTGTAGACTTCAAGCAAACAATGTATTTAAAGGCAAAGAATAACGGTTATCAGGTTATTTCTGTATCTTTTTTTTTTCTTAACAATAAAAAAGAGATGTGAGAATATAATCAACGGTTCACAAAGAGAGGAACGGAAAGTCTTAACACTAGGTTCTCCCCGCCTATCCTGAGGGATACAGCGTGTTTGGTGGTAGATATAAATTTAAATATATATATATAAACTAAATCTAGTACTTCTGGGTCATACAAACGCAACACATACGAATCCCTCAAACGAAATAGCATGAAGGAATACTGTAGGTACTTGTTATTTCGTCTCGTAAAAGTAATATTTTAACGCAAAATAACACTTCATAGACTTACCTACTACGACAACTTCAGAAAGTAATATTTTCGAAATTAAATTTGTAAAGAACCTTCTTTATTTAGAGAGAGCTAAGCGAAATGACGTCAATTTTAGTTGTAGAAAACAGTTTTATGTTTTTTTTTAACTTTTTCTTTCAATGGGGCAAAGTAGGCAGAGGCCTCCTAACTCTACATTCTCCATTTTCGCTCAATTTTGAAGACATTGCGAGTTAGATGGAGGATCTCAACGCTGCGCTTCGTCTTGTTATCAGAGCGAGGAAATGAAAAACAATCATTCCCGCGAGGGGGAATCGAATCCACCACCACGTATACATTCAGATACTGAGCCGCTGCGCCACGACGGCCTGTTTTATAAGCATAGGCACTCGTATACAATTGCAAAAAGAATCTAGTTATACGAGACAAAGAAATTCACTTCAATATTTTTTTCCATATAAATAAAAAAAATATATATCCATTTATAATTGGACGAAATTATTGAAATTGGAAAGCTTGTTGTGTTCCCGTCAACGAGAACGCAAAAGCTACTTAATATTGTTTTATTTCATCTTCATATTCTATAAGGAGGAAAGTCGGGAGAATTGGAATTGCGAGCGGTCGATGCGTACTAGCAATCTGATCTGGTTTTACATTATTTTTTAATTTATTTTTTTAACTTCACTTCGCTATCTGGAACAAAGGAAGGTAGGCAAGGGGAACCTGGGAACCTAGTGTTAAAGCACTAAGTTCTTATTAATACATTTCCGTTTCCCATTTTCCGCCAAATTCTAGAGACACTACGGTGAGCGGTGTAACTCAAAGTTGTACTTTGTTTAGTACAAAGTCTATATATCTATATCTATAGTGTTATAATATCGAAGAGTATGTTTAGTTATACATGCTAATCTCGGGAACTATTGGTTGTAATTGCTTTTTGTGTTCAATATATTATCACGTAAATCGTTCCGATGTAGATACACCCCGGTACCTGCGGTCAGAGTTTCTTTGAGAATTTAGAATATATCATGTGTTATACACATCTCTTAGTTATATACATTTGATCTCGAAATTTACTTATATAAATATCGATATATTTAAGATAAAATATTGGAGTATGGTGCCCGGAACGATCCAGAATCCATAGATAACGGAGAATAAAGTCATTAAATTCCAAAATATTTTACCTAGACGGAGTGTTGACGGATTTATTTCATTTGGTTAATATACAATAAAGAAAATTTATTCGAAGTATTATTTTTTTGCGTATCGAAAGTTCTTCTTTTATTTTTATATTTTGCTTACAAATGATAGGTATCATAAAACTATAAAAACTCTTTATGGATTTTCAACAATTGTTGATGCAATTATTTTTCATATAAAGTTATGAATTACCATACTAGAATCATACACATTATGGCTAGGAAATTAATCAAATCAGCTTTACTCTGTATACCGCACACAACAGGGTAGGCAGAGGGAACCTAGTGTTAAGACACTCTCACTGTCACAGAGACAGTGTTTTCCACTTTCCGCCGTTTTTGGGAAACATTGCGTGTTGAGTGCCGGCACTCAACGCCGAGCTTTACGCCATAGCGAAGAAATGAAAATATAAACTAAAACTAACCTAAACTAGCTTTACGCTTTATCCCTAGCAGGGTAGTCAGAAAGAACGGAACGCTAAACGCTACGGTCTCTACATACCTCTTTCCCCTCGTCCACTGTCATCAACCTCTTCATACATGCCCTCCAAGGGATCCTCATGCTTTTTACAAGACCTTTCTCCGTCTCATCAATGCAGCTAAGGCTCGGTTAACCCTGTTACCGGCAGCAATACGCCTTTCCACATCCATCTCGTATCTTCCATCTCTACTGAACATACTTCCCAAGTATATCACTTCAAATACAAATGTTAATAAATATTTAATCTCTTCGAGTGGTGATCGAACTCACAACCAGTCAATTTTACATCCACACTTTGTTCCCCTGCGCCACGACTGGCCGCAAAAATACATAATATATATATAATAATATATATAAATGAACATAATCATAATAAGTTTGGATGAACGTAATTATAATAAATCAAATTGGATTGGTAATAAAATATTACGGAAAAGTAAATTTAACAGATTCCTATTTCGTTCTATTTAATATAATGTATATAATTTTATAATATAAACATTTATAGTTTTTTTACATTGTGATTGGTACTTGATGACAAAATGATCATATTATTTTTTTCTTACACTTTCTTTTTATTTTCTTAGTATAATTAAATATTTTTTTTGATAGGAAAAAATTAAACAAATGTTTACTTATTTAAAAAATGTGTATTTGTGATTCAGGAAGAAAAAAAGCATTTCAAAAATTTTCCTACAAATATATCTATATATATTTTATAATAAAGTGGGAACGTCTTTTAAAAAAAAATGATTATTTAAATAAAATATTATTATATATTGCCTATTAATAATATTATATATACAATTCAGTATTGTTTTTTAGTAATCTTTTTGATTTTATATTATTATCTGTTTCGTACAGCACTATATGGTGAGTAGAGTACAAGTAAAAAATCAGTTCATTATCCACTTCCGGCCTCACGTAGTGTATCTGAATTGGGAATTGTAAAATATTTCACATTCGTGATATTTACACTTGAATACATTTCCACTGTTCTAGGAAGTCAATTTTAAATTGTCAAAATTATGACTATTTAAACCAGTGGTTCCCAACCAGTGGTCCGCGGACTACCAGTGGTCCGCAGAAGCCTAAAAATGGTCCGCAAACGATTTTAATTTTATGACTGAGGATGGTAAGACGAAGTTTCTATTTAATTATTACAGTTATTTTTTATTATACCTATATGCATAGTGGTCGCTGCTACCAAGAATGATATAAAAGTGGTCCTTGATCAAGAAAAGGTTGGGAACCCCTGATTTAAACAGTACTAAACCTTACGAAAGTCACGGCACAGGGGCACAAAGTGTGAAAGGAAAGGAGGAAATGAAATATTTATTTACATTTATATTTTTATTTCTTCACTCTGGCGTCGAGGTAAAGCGACATTGAGTGCCGCCACTCAACACAAAATGCCTCCAGAATTCGACAGAAAGTGGAGAACGGAGTGTCTTAACACTAGGTTCCCTCTGCCTACCCTGCTGCGTGCGGGATGCAGCGTGAAGCTGATTTTGATTAAACCTTACGAATGTATTTAGGTATAAACGAAAAACGAAAGTTATACATTATATTAATTAAAATGAAGTGCTTAAATACGTTTTTTACATAGATTACTTTATTTAATTGTAAGTCACAATATTCGTTGTAATTGTGACTCACAGTATTGTGGCCAGTCGTGGTCGTCGTGGCAGGGGCACAAAGTGTGACTATAAAACCGACTGGTTTTGAGTAAACCGGCAGAAAATGGGGAACGGAGTGTCTTAACACTAGGTTGTGTGCGGGATACTGCGTGATGCAGATTTATTTTTTTATTTGTAAATCACTCTAATATTAACATTATACTGTGGAAATTGTAACGCCCTGAATATACCTACTATACTAGGACTGACAGATCGATGGATTGTCGTCGATCTCTATATATTAAGATACCACTAGCCTATCTGTTTAAGGTACGGTAGAGCCATACCATATATTATATACTAAATTATATCATAAATCTCTACATCACAATCATGTATACCGCACACAGCAGGGTAGACAGAGGGAACTTAGTGTTAAGACACTCTGTTCCCCACTTTCTACCTAATTCTGGAGGCATTGCGTGTTGAGCGGCAGAACTCAAAGCCGCGCTTAACCTCGACAGCAGAGCGAAGAAATGGAAATATAAATTTAATTAAATTATTTCATCTCCTCGAGTGGGGATCGAAACCATAACCAGTCTGTTTTGCAGTAACACTTTGTGCCGCTGCGCCACGACTGGCTTCATAATAATATATTATATCCATATAAAAAGGACCATAATAATATGTATTACATACAGCACTAGCATAGAACCTAAAGCAATATCCACAAGCCGTTGAAATGTGCAAATAATAAGAAATGGAATAGAATGTGAGATGCAGTGAACGTAGAGAGAGCTGATGGCAGGAAGCGTGGCCGGCACGAGGGAAGGCAATTTCCGTAGCGCATCAATAACCCGCCGGATTTATGTGGCTCTGTTTATTCAGACCTTTCATGTTTGATTACAACTGATAAGATTTGTGTTCACTTGACTTTTGTATTTGGCAGCGTTATAACGTTGTTAAATTGTGTGTTGAGTTATGGTAATGTATTTCACTATTTTTATTAGTACTTGCGGTTTCGTTGTTTTATAGTATATATAGCACTTGAAGCCAGGCGTGGTGCAGTGGCACAAGTGTGTGACTATATACGTAACTGATTGTAGGTTTCATGTTAATTCGAAGAAATTAAATATTGGTTTAAATTTAATTTTCATTTCTTTGTTCTGGTGTCTCAGGTCCCTGGTTAAACTCGGCGTTGAGTTCCGCCACTTAACACGCCATACCTATGGAATTCGCCTAAAATTGGGGAACGGAGTGTCTTAATACTACGTTCTAAACTAAACTGATTTATTTACACTTGCTATAGTAACATTAAGTCTAGAGTCTATCTAACTCTACCAATCGGCGTAGTAGAAATTGTAATATATACAAGATACAGATATTTTTAGTTCTATATATAAATTTTTTAATTGATTTGATTAACAGTTTCTTATCTGATCGTCAGCACAAACATAAACAGTGATACGGAAATATTCTGCATTTCCTTGAAAATAATAATCCACGTTATACATATTATATGATCATAGAACATTTTTATTATATAAAAATATTTTTAAGAAAACGCTCATTTTATAATATGTAACGCACGACTCTTCTAAATTACACAACATTATTATTGACATTATTTATAACGTCACATTCATTTCTAAAATGTATGCAGAAACTTTAGGTACGTAAAAAATATAAAAAAAAGTACAGTCAGATATCGTCTTCGAGAATAGAAAGATCTGGCTGGGGCTTGGCAAGAATGTCTAATCAGCGCGTCTATTGTCGAATATTTTATGGCGACGAGAACCGTTCGAGTTTTGTTAAATGATTATATAGAAAACAAAATCGTATATGAACCTTGACACAAATTCGATGCATGTTTTCGAACTCCCGGAATACAACGGTCAGAGGCCGCGAGCAACACCCTGTTTTTTTTCTCTCTCTTATAAAAATCTCTTTATCAAAATCTATTTATAAACTAAGACCTTTGCTTTGAGCGTTTGTACTGAAAACCATCAGTCACGAAGCACCAAATACCAAATAAACGAACATTTCAAGGTTGGTCGGCATTCTATAAAATGGCCGTAACATCGTTGATTTAAGATACATCAAAGTCACCAAACTACTTACGGGCTGCACTAGCGGGCGGAGAGTTGTGACACTGGCTGGCTAGAACACAATTCACTGTCAGTAGGTCAATAATAAGGAGAGCGGTGTAGAAATAAATCGACTAGCGAGTAAATTTAGCGCAGCTTCTCTGTGAGAGTGACACGACGTCGCGGGGCAAGCTGTCGACGGCGACTAGGGCGTCCCGCCGGCGCCCAGCTCCGCCCGCCCGCCCCTCGTCTTATCACGAATAAAACTTATTTAATGGATAATAGCCCGCCTATGGGGGATTTATTGAAATTTCACATTTTACGCCACTGTTATTAATAATTGTTTTAGGTGTGTGTTTCAATGTTTGATAGGTGTAGGTTCGTTTATTTATGATTTTGAGGTCGTCGTGGCACAGTGGCACTAGGGTATGGCTGTGACGCGACGGTTGTGTCTTCAATCCGCACTCGGGTGAATGAATTATTATTTATTAATATTTGCAGGTCGTCACTCTGGCCGCACGACAAAAATCCGGCGTTGAGTTACGCCAATGAACGCACTATGTCTCGAAAAATTCGGCGGAAAGTGAGGAACGGAGTGTTTTATCACTACGTTCCCTTTATCTAGCGTGAAACTGATATAATTTATTTATGATTGCCGTGCGGCGTGTACGTGGTGTTGCTGAAAGCATTTGTTTTTTTATCTAAGTACTTCACATGATAAATTACTAATCTAGATGGCTAGATAAACTTACGTAGAGCTTTTATGGACTGACGTGGGTAATGTTTCTGTGTTCATCAAATTGTATATAAATTCATAATTAGATAAAACTGTATGGGGTCAATAATTGCAAAAAAACTGCTTACGTAATACTTGAACGGCCCCTTTTAGATTTATCATATCGTGGCGCAAGGGCACAAGTGTGCGACTCTAAACGCGACCGGTTATGAGTTTGATTCCCACTCGAAGTAATGAAATACTTAACATTTTCATTGGCTCTGAGTCCCTTTATTCAACGCACAACGCCTCTAGAATACGGCGAAAAATGGGAAACGGAGTGTCTTAACACTACATTCTCTGCTTACCCTGCTATGTGCGGGATACAGTGGCAACAAAATAAAAAGAAGTTAAAAAAATATAGATATAAAACAATAAAATTATATAATAGGTATACTCATATACGACAAAATTCTTATAATGTACGAAGATATGGCGACGTGACAGTATTCCTTCGCTACAGGGAAGCCGTCACGGTGTGGCGTCACGACAATCAATTGCCAGCCAGTGTTGTATTTTTAACGTGACAATTGTCACTTGTTCCCGGTTATAGTATTTACCTACGTTTATGTTGGTATATATTAGTACAGATACAAAATAAATGGTAAAATTAGGCACATTTCATACTTATTTTGTTTTGCAATTTACAATTCGTTTGTTTGTGTATTTTCATTAATGTTTATATCATCAGCTTCACGCTGTATCCCGCACACAGCAGGGTAGGTAGAGGGAAACTAGTGTTAAGACACTCCGTTCTCCACTTTCTGCCGATTTGTGGAGGCATTTCGTGTTGAGCAACTCAACGCCGCGCTTTGCCTCGACATCAGAGCGAAGTAATGGAAATATAAATTTATATAAATATTTCTTTTCCTCGAGTAGATATCGAACTCACAACTAGTTGCGTTTACAGTCACACTTTGTGCCTCTGCGCCACGACCGGCCTCTTTAGTACATGAAACATTATATATTATTTTCATATGGCATGAAGTCGAAAAAACATCAGATCATTACCACTTTTTTTAGTGTAAATGAGTTTAGGTACTTTGCTATTACTATTCAACACTACAGCTCCAATCCAAAGAGAGATGATGAATTCCGTCACTCTCAACTCAACTTGATAATATGTAACTAGCCTCCAATAAGTACCTATACCTAATATTTAAAAGATTGTCTTTTCTTTTAAAAGATTGTCTTTTGATTTCCATTTCTTCGCTCTGGTGTCGAGGTTAAGCGCGGCGTTGAGTTCTGCCACTCAACACGCAATGCCTCCAGAATTCCTACACTAAGTTCCCTCTGCCTACCCTGCTGAGTGCGGGATACAGCGTGAAGGTGATTTAATTTTATTTAATTTTTTTTTAAATATTGTCCCTCCTAATTGTTGAGGAGTTGGGTTTTCTATCATAATCATCAGCTCAGTAATGTCCTCAGTTACTTTAACAAGCAAAACATGTTTATTGTGATAAATTATATGAAAAACATACTACGTATCTATAAAGTTTGAGCTTCGGCTCCCATGTGATCTTACGGTCCCACCGTCAGATTTTAGTCTGGTGATAATGAGAAAATACGTTCTTTCAAAGAAAAAGAAGATTTTTTTTAGAACAGCCCACAAATGGTGGGGAAAAAAGACGCAAATTGTTTGTCAATTTCATTCGCCATGTGAATAAAAATCTATATAGGATATTTCCGGTTCACCAACAATTATTAAATTTGGCACCAGATTAAATTGCATTACAAATAAAGGAAAGAAATCCGTCAAAGTGCGAGTCGGACTCGTCCACTGAAGGTTCCGTATCAATTTCAAGATTATGTACAACTTATAAAAATATACTCATTTTGAATTAAATAAACTTTAGATATATTTATTACTATGAAATATCTATAAATTTTTAATTTTGAGATTTTATTTTCTTTTATTTGTATTGTAAGTTCTCACTTTGTTTCAAATTTCATAACTCCTCAAAATCTACGGAAAGTTCTATCTATAGATTTTGATTTCGCAGCAAATTTTGTACAAAATGTAGCAAAATCGTTGCATAATTGCTCGTTTCTTTTGATTGTGTTGACTTAGAAGCTTGATTATTGAGCTGAGCTTCAAGGACCATAATACTGAAGTTTAATATTAATTTCAGCTTGACACTTCCATATGATTTCGAGATAAATGATCTTGACAGATGGACAACAAAGTAATCCTATAAGTATTCTGTTTTTACCTTTTAAGGTACGAAACCCTGCAATATAATGTCAGTCTTTCAACGCCTACTGTTAGACATATGTCTTCCCCAAAGAACTCCTCGCCGATCGGTCCTGAGCTGCCTGTGTCCAGGAGCTTTACAAATCCGTTTTTTTTATATTTTAACGACTTATTGTGTTCTCATAAAATACATGAAAAATTACCGAAAAAAATGAATATATAGATATATGAAAATGTAGAAATTAGACCAGGCCAGTCGTGGCGCAGGGGCACAAAGTTTGAATGTAAAAACAACTGGTTGTGGGTTCGATCCCAATTCGAGGAGATGAAATACTCGTATTTACTTAAATTTATATTTCCATTTCGCTCTGGTGTCGAGGTAAAGCGCGGCGTTGAGTTCTGCCACTCAACACGCAATGCCTTCAGAATTCAGAAGAGAGTGGGGAACGGAGTATCTTAACACTAGGATCCCTCTGCCTACCCTGCTGTGTGAGGAATACAGCGTGAAGCTGTAGAAATTATCTCCATATATTATACCTTGTAAACCGATGAAAATTCAAATTTGCAACTATCAAATAAACATCGAAATACCTACACATATACAAGCAACTACCTACATATAAAACAATACTAAAACTATTAACTAAATAAATGTTACTACAATTAACAAGGGTGCTGTTTGAATTGTTATACAAATACACTCATTCGCTTACAACGAACGTCTCAGCCTTTAATCAGTTTCAAACTAAAATTTATATACTATATATTATATTTTATATATGTACCAGTCGTGGCGCAGTGGCACAAAGTGTAATTGTAAAACCGAATGGTTGCGGGTTCGATCCCCCATCGAGGAGATGAAATATTTATTTATTTTTTTATTTCCATATCTTCGCTCTGCTGTCGAGGCAAAGCGCGGCGTTGAGTTCTGCCACTTAGCACGCAATGCCTCCAGAATTCGGCAGAAAGTGGGGAACGGAGTGTCTTAACATTAAGTTCCCTCTGCCTACCCTGCTGTGTTCGGGATACAGCGTAAAGCTGATAAAAGATAAAAATCTATATATAAATTAAATGTAGTCGTTAAACATAAACATACGTGTCCTTGATCCTTTAGATATCGTAATGATGGCTCGTTTTCGTTTTATCCCGTACATTGCAGGGTAGGCAGAGGGAACGTGTGAACTTAGTGTTAAGCCATTCCCCAAAACACTTCCATTCCCCACTATTACAATTGGAAATCTATCTATATATATAAAAGGACTTGTGCTGACCGACTGAGGTAAGACGCACGCAGAGCCGTAGCCGCTGATGGTAGAAACGTGAAATTTGGGCAGATGTTTATTTTCATATTCTGGACATCCACTAAGAAGGGATTTTGAAAAATTTTAACCCTAAAAGGATGAAATTGGGGTTGAAAGTTTGTATGAAAAAAAATTTAAATCGGCACCGATTTTTATAAAATTTGAAATTCAGGCTCTTAAAAACATTTCATTGAACACATGTTTCATGCTTTTTTAGAATTCACCCCCTAAGGGTTCAAATAAGGGGTTAAAGTTTATATGGAAAAATCTTTAAATTGCCACCGATTTTTATAAAAAAATAATTTCAGACTGTTAAACGTATTTTATTGAACACATGTTTCGTGGCTATTTTAGAATTCACTCCTAATAAGCGGGCGAAGCCGCGCGCCCTCTAGTATTAAATATTTCAATCCCCCTAGCGAGAATGGAACTTACAATCTTCGTGTTGAAAGTCACACGCTTGTGCCCCTGCGCCACAATAGACAGTGACTAGAATTCGTAATTTAGAAAATTTATATATATTTTCACGAAAATATTTTTCATTGCACTTAAGTTTTCTATAACAGAAATAAAGCAACAATCTATTTAAATGTACATAGTTATGATTCCAATAAGCAGCTCTTAGTAAATAGCATATTTTATCAAACAGGGCCACTAAAAGGTATGAGTCGTTCTAAATTGGTTCTAAATGTCAACAGCAAATATACATAAAGTCAATATTCTTAAACAAATTTAAATGGAAGACGTAGACTGAAAACTATAAGTTGTTATATTTTGTAAAATTTTGCATCTCTTTTGTAGTAAGATAGTTGAGTGGCGGAACTCACCTGCTCGCGTTGAATCGAATTCAAGCGATAAGTAAAGAATGGAGTGTTTTGACACAAAAATCGGTCAAAATCTCCGACTCCGACCTAGGATATTGTAAAAATGGAAATTTATTTACCTTATATTTACTAAATTATTATAATTATATTTTTTATATTCACGTTGGCAGATAGAACCTAGTGTTAAGACACTCCGTTCCCCACATTCCGCCAAGTTTTCGAAGCATGGCGGATCTCGACGAAAAGTCAATAATAAAATTAAACAACATGTAATAATCAATATACTGATCAATTTAATTGGTAAATAGATATATTTTTCAAGAAAATAAATATAAATGCTTATAAAATGAATAAATAAATTAATTAATATTTTTTTGAAAATATAAAATTAAAAAAAGAACTGTTTGCTTAGAAGGTGAACCCTTATAATATAGATATTTGTTTTGAACTAGCACTCATGATAGACCATTATGAATTAACATCTATAAATTTTCAATTACGGATTTATCTCGTGTTAATCTGATTGTCAAATCAAATCAAGTCAAATCAGCTTCACGTTGTATCGCGCACACAGCAGGGTAGGCAGAGGAACCTAGCATTAAGACACTCCGTTCCCCACTTTCCGCCAAGTTCTAGAGGCAGAGGCGTGTTGAGTGGCGGAACTCAACGTCGCGCTTTGCCTCTTTCATTATCACATAACTATTTAATTTTCTCGAGTGGGGATCGAACCCATAACCAGTTCATTTTACAATACTTTACTGATTATCATAAGCACAAATATTAATTCTAACTTATTTAGAAATAGATAACCATTGTGTAACGATGAGTTCGTATTACATATTGCTCTATGTTTATTCCTTTCTTCTTCAGCTTCAAGCTGTATCCCGCACATAGCAGGGTAGGCAGAGGGAACCTAATGTTAAGATACGCTGTTCACATCAAAATACTACCGTTGTCTACTTTCCACCGAAATTTCGAAGCATTGCGTGTTGAATGGTGGAATTAAACGCCACGCTTTGCCTTGTTGCCAGAGCGAAGAAATGAACATATTAATAAATAATAATAAATTTCCCCGGATCGGTATTTTCGTTTGCCCTGCTATACTCGGGATACAGGGTAAAGCTAATAAAAAAATGTGCCTTTTAAAATTAACAATTTTATGAAGCTAGTCCTGGCGCAAGGTTGTGGGTTCGATCCCTACCCGAGGAAGTTAAATATTTATTATTTTATTTCCTTCGCTCTGGTGTCAAGGCAAACCGTGGCGTTGAGTTTCGCCACACAATGCCTTCAGAATTCGGCGGAAAGTAGTGATTTTGGACTGTCTCAACACTAAATTCTCTCTGACTACCCTCATTTCCGCCAAATTTTTCGAGTCATTGCGTGTTGAGTGGTGGAACTCAACGCCGGGCTTTAATCTTGGTGCCAGAGCGAATACATGAGACTATTAATAAATAATAATTAATTTCTCCGAGTGGGGATCAAACCTACAATCGCCGCGTTACAGTTCACCTTTGTATCCATGAGCCACGTTGGCTCTCTTGACAGTTCATAATGCAGCAATAATAAGCATACGAAAGTATGTTTATTAAGTTTGCCTTTTCTGTGTACACTCACTTTATGAAACATCTTAGCGGTTTACCAAAGAAATAAGAAGGTTAAAAGGTAAAAAGTAAAAATAAACTTGTGGTATTTTCAGGTGGTGCCATAGCTGAATACTTGTCGTTTTTGTAAAATATAGTTTATGATGTAATATTAAAAATGTTTACTGGTTAAAGACCGGAAATCTTTTTTAATATACACTCTTCTCTCGTGTAACAATATCTCTTCTTTACCGTATGATCTCTTTTGTGTTCTCCGTACAATGTGATTCAGAACGCCATAATCAAATAACAGAACAGAACAAAGCTTATATATTGACGCATGCGATTCTTACGTGTCGAGCGCGGCGTCTAATATGCGGCGTTTAAGTCCGGCACTCAGCACGCAATGCCTCCAGAATTTGGTGGAAACTGCCTGCTACCTCTGCCCACTCTGCTACATACAGAATACAGCGTGAAGCTGAAAAATAAGATTTCAATCAATGACCTGAAATGTTACATTCAAAATATTATGTATAACATTGTTCAAGCGTGTAAAAATGAATTAATCTTTCTACACATTTGTTACATAAACTATACATCTTATATAAACTATATAAGAAGAAAAAAGTCAGCTTCATCCCGCACACAGCAGGGTAGGCAGAGGGAACCTTGTGTTAAGACACTCCGTTCCCCACTTTCTGTCGAATTCTGGAGGCATTGCGTGTTGAGTGGCAGAACTCGCGCGCGCTTTGTCATCGACACCAGAACGAGGAAATGGAAATATAAATTTAAGTAAATATTTCATCTCCTCGAGTGGGGATCGAACCCATAACCAGTTGGTTTCACAGTCAAACCTCGTGCCGCTGCGCCACGACTGGTCTCTTGTATATAAGTTTGTATACTGTTTATTTAACAGCACAACCTAAAATTTAAGCAGCCAGTCAACCCCTTTACGGCTAGTTGGACATCTTTTAGGCCTTTGTGAATAGTGAAATAGTTAGAGAGAAATCAAATGAAACAGGTACAGCTAAGCAGTGACTTATTGTACGTAATGTGAAAATATCACTAGCATATGTAAGTATTTTCAACCCTTGTGAGGGTCAAAGGAATGTTTTAATATTATACTGGTATATCTAAACGTAGTAATGCGGCCAGTGTGATAATTATGAACTAACTTAACTTTACTTTTTTTTTGGCATCGGGACTCGAGCGGGTTATGCGGGTTATGTGGGGCTTGCGGACTGGCAGATTTTAGGCTGTCCGAATACCGACTAAAATCACACGGTGCTCCTAGAGGGCCACTAGAGTCTTCCACGAAACGTGGCGGCGGGAGCCTGCTAGGTACGTCGCGTAGTGGGGGCATCCTCGACGGCCTGCTCGGAGCAGCAACCTGCGCGCCTACTCGGTCTAGGTTAGTAGGTGATCACTTTTTTTTTGCGGAGGGAAATCCTCATGGACTACCTCCGTCTGGGGAAAGACGGAGGGGCATGCAGGAGTAGGTGATCACCTTCCCCAAGCTGACCGCCCTCTGACAACCCAGTTTCTTGCGGTTGATGGAGAGGTCGTCCCCTATGACGTCGCATAGACCGCAACTTTGAGACGCCCAGGCTTTGCACACCTTCAACATGTGCTGGGCCGTCTCATCGATCGCAGTGCTGGCAACGAGGGTCGTGCTCCCTTCAAGCGATCCGACACAGGTTACTCCCGAAGCAGCCATGCCCCGTGAGGTTACCTGTGTAGTGTGGTGTGGTGCGGAAGGTTAGGACGCCGTGACGCTATGCTAAGCACTGGCGGAGTACTGAACAAACAGCCTCGATCACCCTCAAGCCGGCAGATGGTGTTGCCAGCCGAGTTTCCCACATTTCTATTACTCCTCGGCGCGTGTTTGGCTTGCCGGTTCCCCAGACGCTAGGCTCCGACACCGGCAATAGACCGACACCAAAGAAAGCGCATCCAGGTCCCACAGTATGACTCCAGCTCACCGGAGCGCAAGCGCGCCGTCTCACTGGAGATGATCCGATACCTCCATATCGCTCGGATGGCCACTCTCTGCACACGTTGCAGCAGGGTGGCCATCTACCTTTAATTTTCACATTTTATTGATAAAAAAATCCTTCATTATTCAATAAAAAAATTCTTTTATTTCTATTTTAAAATCAAAAGAAAAGATTTCTTTTATTTATATTTTAAATTCTAACGTCAAATCGCGTCGATAAGTTTCGCCACTCAACAGGCAATACCTCCAGAATTTAGCAGGAAATGGGGAACGAAGTGTCTTAACACTAGGTTCCCTCTGCCTACTCCGATGTGTGCGGTAAACAAGGTGAAGCTGAAAGAAAAATCTTACTTCATGCTCAATTTCATCACTGTACGTCTACGTGAAGTAAGAACCCTTTAGGTGGTTCCGATACATAAATTCTCGTATATTTTGATTTCGTGGACTTAGTTTAGTGCTCCATTGGTCTATATATATTTGATACTTATTTCAGCTTGATAATTCAACGCGATCTCGCGATAAGCAGTATTGACAGACGGACAAACGATCAACAAAATGATCCTATAAGAATTTCGATTTGTCCCTTTATACTACGGAAACCTGAAAACAAATAATTTTCATTAAAAAAGAAAAAAAAATGCACCGAATGATATAATAATAAAGTTGAACACGAAAATGATCTCCACATACAATTTATACCAACACTCGTGTCATCTCGTATTAATATTCATTCCTGGATAAGCCCGCATTCCAACCAGGATTAAAGATTCCACCATGACGCAAAGGTCACGGGGTGAGCGTAAATACGCAACCTCTCGGCTGTTTTACATATATTTAAAATATTGTTTTTTTTTATTTATATATGTATGTATGTATTTACATAATACGATTGTATACTTGTTTTTACTTATGTATTCTTTTGGAAACTTAATTTTTTGAATAAAATATAGCTTCACACTGTATCCCGTATGTACGTACCCCGTACGGGGTAGGCAGAGGGAACCTGCGGACCTAAAGTTTTTTTTTATTGTTGAGTTATTATATGCCATAGACTTTTGTCATCCATGGCTTTTTTGTTCTTGTTACTTGTTAAAGTTTTGTTTTTTTTTTTATTTTTTAAATGTGAAGTGAACATACTAGTATTTTGAATGTTCTGCGCTCTTTCGTCCATTAATTCCCTTCTTCGTTCGTTCCTTCACATACAGCAGGGTAGACAAGAGCAACCTAGTGTTAAGCCAACCTCCGGTCCCCAATTTGTCGCCGAATTTTGGAGGTATTTAGTGATGGAACTCAATGCGGCCGCGCTTTGCCTTAACGAAATTTAAATAAATATACCATCTCGTCGAGTGAAAAGTCATCCCACAACCAATCGATTTTACAGTCACACTTTATACCTCGACTAGCCTCAGGTCATCATTGTGGTCAATCATGTTAATTGTGGTGCAAGAGGGGGAAACCTAGTGTTAAGACACTCTGTTTTCCGCACTTTCCGCCCAGTTCTTGAGACATTGCGTGTTTACTGAGCGAGCACGAAATCGTGCATTAAAAATAATATTAAATATTTCATATGATATCTTCATAGTAGGAATCTAAGCTGCAAGCGTCGCGTTTACAGTCCCTGTGAATTAAGACATCCTACAGAATATGTTAACACCCTGTGAAATAATTTTAATAAGCAAGCAAGACATACATTTAATAATCCAGTCATTTTAGTTATATAATTTTATCAATTATAGCTATAAAACATGAGGCACGTCTTCAAGTTTCATCATCAGGTTCTTCATCACAAGAAATAAATAATATATATTAATGACTCCAATGGGACCAAGGCGTCGTGTCTTATGCATGTAGTATCAGACCAGTTCGTCGACACCACAATTATTATTGTATTATTACCTGACTTACTGATATTTAAGTCTCAAGAGTATTAAAGAATAAAAAAAATAGAGAATGAGGCTAGTCGTGGCGCAGGGGCACAAAGTGTAAAATCGACTGGTTGTGGGTTCGATTCCCATTCGAGCGAATGAAGTATTTATTTACATTTATATTTTCATTTCTTCGCTCTGTTGTCAAGGGACAACAACAAAGCGCGACGTTGAGTTCCCTCACTCAATACGTAATGCCTCCAGAACTCGGCGGAAAGTGGGGAACGGAGTGTCTTAACACTAGGTTCCCTCTGCCTACCCTGCTGTGGGCGGGATACAGCGTGAAACTCAAATGTATTTAATATGATTTAACATGATGTTATATACTTTATTTTGTAAGATGGTAAGTATGACTCTTTAAACTGCAGTACTATAACTCTTTGCCAGAAATCCAAGCATTCTGAAATCAAATTTACGCGAAGGAAATTCTCACACCGTAGATTTACCGAATCAGTTGACTTGAATTTTATAAAAATTTCATAAAATGCTTGAACAAAATTGCCGCTAGTCTTTTAAGTTGACTTTGTTACATTTTTTCAATCATTTTTGTGTTCTAGGTATAAAAATGTATATTTAAACGTTATGTATACTAAATTATGATTGAAAATCGAACCCCCGGTAACCTATTATATGTGTAAAGTTAATTAGCGGCCCCACGCGGCTTCGCCCGCTTGAAATATACGAATATTATTTAAGTGTATTGAGGGCTAGTTTGGTAAACTTGCGTTAATAGCTGGGGTTTGTTTTATTTAAGTCAGTTTATAAATAAAAAAGTTATATCAATATAAAGACTTTTGTTCGACGACATTGCTATAAAATAATTATATAGATTAATTGACTGAAACTTTAATTTTTAATGTATAAATATTACTTTTAAAGTGATAATGTTATTGGAATAAAAAAGTAATTTAGAATTAGATAATAAATGTTGAATACATTGTTTATTTTTAATTTGACTGCGTAACCTTTATTATAAAATACCGATATTTGTACTAATAATTTTCCTTTACTCTCACATCCTCTGCTTGAAAATATGACTACGAAATTTAACTAGACTACCGAAACGTTCTCCTTTCACCACTTTGCTTTTACAACTAAAAAATCTTTAAATACGATTCGAACCCATTACATGCATTCTACATTTCCACTAAACCACAATAATACATCAATTACTTATTATAATAGTCAACCATCTAACATATACTATAATAAATATTGATATGAATTTAAAAAAGCAATTTCTCTAAGGGTCAAAACACACTTAGCGTAATGAAGCAAATGATCTATTGCTAAAACTTAACTTGGTTTGAAGCATGATACCCTTCACAGATACGAAGTTCAGGTCAACGTCTTCGTCTATGACCTGACCTATAAACCTTGCGTCCTGAGGGACGTTGGGTTTGATGGATGGATACATAGGACTCAAACAAGTAGATTGGACAATTTCTACTAACTGTGGTAGATAATTCTTTTATATCTTCAGTACCTTCTTGGCGTCATTTTAATAGCGGAACTGTCTTTATAACGATGGTTTCTTTCTAATTTAAATCAGCTTCACGCTGTATCCCGCACACAGCAGGGTAGGCAGAGGAAACCTACTCCATACTCCGTTCCTCACTTTCCGCCGAATTCTGGAGGTATTGTCTCGACACCAGAGCGAAGAAATAAAAATATAAATGTAAATAAATATTTTATTTCCTCGAGTGGGGATCGAACCCACAACTAGTTGATTTTACAGTCACACTTTATGCCTCTGCGCCACGACTGGCCTCTAATTCTTAAAAATAATTCTTATTTATTTTATCTTATGTTAAAATTTTTGTAAATTAAAAGAGCCTTAGACTATTCTCATATGGTTCATCTACATTAACTATTTAGATGACTGTACTTGCACTGTTTCATATTATAGTACTGTGTAAGTATATATTTAAATCATATTACCAACAATAACGATTGTACCGCTTCTTAATTTGAAGCAGAAAACATTTAACTCTTAACTCACAACTACCAACAATAATTACATTATTATTAATCTGATAATACCTTATACATCAATGAATGCCGGCTGCATGGGTCGAAAAGCCTGACTCATGTGACTCATAGTCACGTTCCACCTGAACCAAGCGTGCAAGCGAGAGCGCGGCACAAGCGATAGAGAGGCATGAACAGCCTAACGCCCAGTATTAATAACATATCTCCAACGTCAATCTTAGATTGTTTCATACATCTATCCAATCTCTAGATAGGATAGATATATGAAACAATCTAAGATTGACGTAGGAGATAGGTTATTAATATTGGGCGTAAGTGACGCATCTAGTACTGACTGATACTTGTGATTAAATGGCATTGTAACTTATAATTTATTTGTATTATTTAAATAAAAAAAATATTTGTAGTAACAAGTGCAAATAAATGTTTATTTATTATAAATTTCTAATTTTAATTGGACATTTTCTTCGTATTATACAAAATGATAATAATACAGTGATAATGATTCAATTCATTTCATAAAAGTACACAATTTTTCATCAATATCTTATGACGTTATCACGTCAAATTATAATTCGTAAACCAGAACCAGAAAGAAGAAAACAGAAGAGAAAACCAATTTTTTTAAAATTAAATTTACAGATTTATAAATTTTTATTTTTTTCCAAATATTAATAATAATAATATATCTTCCTAAATTAACAAAACCGTTTGAATAAATGACTCTATTCCGGATAATCCTACCATTAAGTCTAACGCTCTTTAGTCCAGACACGTTTGGATGCAGGAACTGACTGCTATGGCTATACAGTGGCTGCATAATGCATAGAATTCAAATTCAAGCGGTTCTATTACAATAACTCACAGATTATACTTTGTAAGAATTTAGTATATTACAATTTTTTAACTATATTTCGCTTAGTCTAGCTTCATGGTGTATCCTGCAGTATCGCAGGATAGGTAAAGGGAACCCGGGAACCCAGCGTCAGTTAGCCCACTCCATTCTTCATTAAGACACTTAAATTTCCTATTTTCCGCCGAATTCATTATAGATTGAGTGGCGTAACTTAACGCCGCGCTGTGTATCGTTACCAGAGCGAGGAAAAAATATTAAATTTGTCATTTCCGAGCTGAAATTGAACATAAAATCGTCGCGATGCACAAACGTGTGGCTGTACCATATGCTTGTGCCCCTGCACCACGTTGTGCCCAATTATTATTTATTAAAAAAAGTATGATTTGTTATTATTAAATAATTTGTAAATTTGTAAGACGCAAAAAGAAAAAAAATTGTAAAAAATTATAGTGGACATAGTAGTAGTATGCGACTACTCTTTTTATCGATTAAAAATAATTATATTATTATATGGGAATTTTCGAAGATATTGGACATAACACGATATGAGAATCTGAAACACCATGTAATAACAATAAGGGGAACGGTAATAAACGGGACAAAACGGGAAGATTACAATCTGAAAATCAAATATTATAGAGGACACTCCAGCTTAACATTCTACGCTCTAGCATCGTTTGCATGCGGTTTCTATTTTGCATGGTACACGTACATGTATGTATATATATATATACAAATTCGTACCACAGTTCACGTTAAAATATAATATCTATTGTACTGAATTACTTATAATTAATTACTTATTAAGTAACTACTAAAATATAATAAATGTATAAATCAGCTTCACGCTGTATCCCGCACACAGCATGGTAGGTAGAGGGAAACTAGTGTCAAGATACTCCGCTCCTCACTTTCCGCCGAATTCTGGAGGCATTGCGTGTTGAGTGGCGGTACTCAACGACGCCTTTTGCCTCGATACAGGAGCGAAGAAACAGTAATATAAATTTACAAGTAACTACAAGTTTAAGTATGTATATATCATATTTATTATTAGTAATAAAGATCTTTTTCACGTATCTCCAGAGTAGGTGGATCTAGTTCTAAGTGATAATTTTCTATTAAGTTACGTTGGTGGCAGTAACAACACATTTTATTCAACCAAAGTGAAGAAGTTCATAATTTACATTAAAAAAACTCGGTCCAATATGAGTCGGGCTCATCCACCGTGGCTCCCGTACCAATTTCAGAATCGCGGTCAACGGGAAGTACAACTTGTAAAAGTTTACACATTTAAATTTGGGTGCTTATGTACTAATTTTGTATGAAATGAACTACAAATATAAGTTTGTAATGATTTTGACCTTTAAATACTTATAAATTTTCACTTTTCGAATTTTCTCCTTTATTTGTATTGTAGGTATATTCGCACATTGTGTCAAATTTTAGAATTGTAGGTTCACGATTTTAGAATTATAGGATTTTCATACAAAATACAGCAAAATCGATGCATAAATGATTTTATCCTTTGATTGGGTTATTTTAGAAGCTTTTTTCTGAGCTTCAACGGACTGTAGATTTGAATTTTTGTATGAATTTCAGCTTGATACCTCCACGTGATTTCGAGATAAATGGTCTTGACGGACGGACAGGCGGGTAATAAAGTGATCCTAGGGGGGGAAGGGTTCAGTTTTTACATTTTGATGTGCGGGACCGTAAGAATTTTAAAAATAATGCAATTTGATAATAAAACATCTATATATAATATAAAATATCATTAGGAAATGTGTTTATGACTTTCACATTTATTGCTTCATAGCAGAGTAGACTATACTTAACTTAACTTAACTTAACTTAACTTCACGCTTTATCCCTTGCGGGGTAGTCAGAGAGAATGGAGCGCCAAACGCTACGGTCTCTACATACCTCTTTCGCCTCGTCCACTGTCATCAACCTCTTCATACATGCCCTTCGGGGGGTCCTCATGCTTTTTACGTGACCTTCCTCCAGTATCTTTGATACTGTGTTTTCGAAGGTCAACCGAGGTCTCCCCCTACCTCTCTTACCGCTCACTTTTCCATCATAAATCTTTTTTGCCATTCTTTCATCACTCATTCGTT